>VBRH01001143.1:0-22067 GCA_014578085.1 Cardamine resedifolia | reverse complement strand
CCAGAATTGGTGGAGGATATTCACACCAACAAGAAGACGAAGCAAATACAATGTCAAGTCGCTAAGGAGCTCGTCGATACCGTGAATGGGCTCGCAGAGGAGTATCGTCAATCTCAATCGGGAGGAGAAGGAGGCCCTTCCAACGAGGTTCCCTTTGATATGTGGAACGAGTTCGTTATCGAAGTAAGTAATATTTATATTTTAATAAATTCGTAGATTAAATATTTTATTATTTTAACATTTATATTTGTTTAGTTTTAATTATAGGCAACTCCGAAGAGCAAATGTTGTATGTATGGGTTCCTAAGACGTACCATACTCCATCTTCGACCACCTCGCGGTTTTCAGAAGATGCGCAGCTTCAAGCGGAACATGCCGAGAGGACCACTGAGATCGAGACTTTGGAGACCGAGTTGCAAACCGAGAGAGAAGCCAATGCTCGACGTTATGAAGAAT
Organism: Cardamine resedifolia; assembly: GCA_014578085.1. Lineage (NCBI taxonomy): Eukaryota > Viridiplantae > Streptophyta > Magnoliopsida > Brassicales > Brassicaceae > Cardamine > Cardamine resedifolia. The sequence goes on along the minus strand of VBRH01001143.1, from coordinate 21,611 downwards.
TGGTCACCTCAAACGAAGCGACCAAGGCTGCGATGGAGGCGAAGCTCGAAGCGAAGCTCGAAGCTCAGCTTGAAGCTCAGCTTGAAGCTCAGCTCGAAGCTCAGCTCGAAGCTCAGAAGAAGATTATGGACTAGTTTGTGGAAGAGATGCGACGTTCCCGTGGATAAAATCAATTATTAGATTTTTTTTAATGTTTTTGAACATTTATTTTAGGTTTTGAATATTAAAATTTAATTTGATTTTTAATTTTAATTGCAATTTTAATTACATAAAATTAAAATTATTATTTACTAATTATAATAAATTTAAATTAAAAATAATATTAACTCCGTCGGAAACCCGTAGGAAATATGTCCCTCGGAAATCCGTCGGTAAATATGCCCCGTCGGAAAATACCCTCGGAAAATACCGTCGGAATGCCGTTGGAAATATACCCGTCGGAATACCGTCGGAAATATACCCGTCGGAATGCCGTTGGCTTTTCTTCTTCCTTTTGTTTATTTCTCAGGTTCATGCTGGCCCTCGAAGAAGAGTGGGTTATAGAGTGTCTCAATGACCCTCTATATAAATGACACTCTCGTCCCTCGTACCCTTATCTAGGATTAACATATCTATATCATGTCTTAAATCCAAGTTAACAAAACGAGCTTTTTTATTTCATAGATTGATCTGAGTGTTTGCTATCTTCTTGTTCTTGATGTTGTGTGTGTGTGTGTGGGTTGTTTGTTTAGATGCCGAGGAGAAACCAAGGATGAGCTCTTTTAAGAAGAGGAGCTCTTATAAGAGTTTGAGGTATTCCATGAATCATGATGAAGAAAATGACAAGTAGCAAAGTAATGTTTGTTTAAGTGGTCATTTTTAAATCTGATGTATCACGCTTTACTCCAAACACTAACTATGTTAAGTGTAACAAATTCCTGCGTGCGTATATATTTTCATATACTCGAACTTCATTGCCGTTTGATTATACAGTTATATTATATCAATATCTGGTGGTAGACAATTGGACTCCTTTTCATGTATACATTTATATAAATTTAAGGTAACACGTATTTTCTTTATGCATTAGCTAATGTTTTAACATTTGTTCTCCTTTGCTTGAGTGCGGATAGGATCCCACAAAACGTACTTATGTTTCCTGCAGGTTAATTAGCATAATTTGAAGGTGTGTTTATACTATAATATGAAAAGACAAAATGATATGGAGCAATTTCATCAACTAACCAAGGGTTGGTAGTTTCTGAGTATGCCGCAGACAAAATCTTACTTAGAATCCATGAAATAAGAGGTAAGAAATTCTTTATGATCCCTAATATTATTTTTGATTTATTGCTCTTTGCTATAGGTTTTACTCTATATTATTAAAGAAACACACTTTAGAGAGTAACATTGTTCTTGGTATTTACGGGATGTCATCTGTCAACACCATATAAATTTTTTAAAATTTTTTAAAACAAGACAATCATTATTAGATTAATTACACTTTTTGCCATTGGATATAAAACTTTAGTCTAATTGTATATTTATTATATAACTAATTTAATATTTAATTTAATATTTATTATCTAATTCTTCTCTCTCTCTTCGATTCCCTTTTTTATTAAATCATACTATTTCTTTAATAATACTATTTCCTCTTCATTTTAATTTGATCATATGTTTTAACAATAATAAAATAATTACATTAGTTTTACAATAAAATAATGTAAATTTTTTCTATGTATATTATGATTTGAATTTTTCAAAACGGACATGAATTTAGAAAAATACACTTTAGAGAGTAACATAAAATATTAAATTATCCTCTATATTCGAATATTAAATTTTCGAATAATTCATTTTCAATAGTCCTATCGTAACAATAAATAATAGTTGCTCCATAAATCTTTATAAAGAATCTAATATTATATTATACTAATATTATCTTTATAAAATCTTTATCAAGTAGGATCTCTTAAATATTCCGTAAATTATGCAAATTTTGTATTTTGTATGCATATTAATTATAGATTTCGTCAAAAATGGAAACTAATTTTATTATTTCAATTAATTAGTTCCTAACAATATCTGATTGAAATATTATAAATCTTTTAAATCTCGATTTAAACATATATGATATTATTTTAAAAAAATTGGAAAGCATTAATTTGTTACTAATTGAGATATTTCCAAAATAAAATCCTAAGAATCAACCTAATATTTGATAAATTTTGAATCAGCTTTTAAGAGTCAAAACGCTTTTAAATTTTTTGTCTTTATCTCTAAATTCATACTTCCCTATAAATAGAATGAAGAGTTTCATCTTCAACCTCTCATAGCTTTCATCATGTATTTTTGTTTCCGAGCATTTTAATGTTTATTTCTCATTGCTTCTTTCATGAATATATTAATTATTTATTGTCTGCATATTTATCGTATAAAATTTACAGTAATATTGACTATGTTTATGTGCAATTACAGAAACGACAACATGGAGCGAACAATGGCGGTGGTCGTAGTGGTGTGTTGCTCTCTTCCCAAATCTAAGGTAATTGTTTGGTATTTGAGTTTCTATGTTTTATCTTTCATACTAGCACTAACGAGTACTCCTCATTTTACTAAGTAAAAAAATATCTTCTATTGAATATACTACTTACTCTATTATATGGTGTTCAATAAACGTATATTCCATACTTTATATGATGATACATTTTCTTTCACTGTATATGAAGATATATGTTTCATTCACCTTTTTTTAACTAGTTCATGTTGTCAAATAAATATATTGGTTTCTTCTTAAACTCTTATGAAATTTTGTTGTCAAATAAATGTTTTTGAATCCGTTTATTCTAATAAAATTTTGTCTTCTGTTTTTTATAGATATATCACACATACATGAAGATAAAGAACGATGGAAATTAAAGATCAAACCAAACAAATTCCCAAAATGTGTGTTCAAGAGTAAGTTTTCAATCTTTTTTGTTCCAACGTTTATGGTTTATAGATCCGTTGTTTTACTATGATAGATTTTTTATTGCCAGGTACGATGAAAATAGTCAAGGTGAGATGAAACATTTTGTTTGTTTTTAATGGTATTTGTTTTACTTTGTCTAATTTGTTTTTCTTGCAGTTAATAATGTTTTTGAAAGTTCATATTCTGGAATGAAGAAAAAGAAGAAGAAGAAGTTAGTGAATGTTTTAAAGTGTTGGAGCATGAAGATGTTCAGAAGAATACCTGGTGTAGCCACCGACTATTGTAAATTTTTTTAGTTCCAAGTCGTAGGATATTTTATTATTATTTTTTTTTTTGCAATGTTATTATCTTTTTTCTTAATAACAATTTTTGATTTAAACGAAAATCAAATGTTGTTTTTGTACAAATATCAAAAGAAAACAAAATTGTCATGACGATAAGATAACATGACATCTCTGTTGGCCATACTTACTCCTTAGATATACTACTGTTTGTATAGTATATCTAAATTTATTTTGATCACACATTAATTTGTATAAAATAAAAAATTTTAAAAATAAATGCATATATGGTATTATTTTAAAATTTTGGAAAACATTTATTTCTTATTAATTAAAATGTTATAAAAATTATTTCTTAAAAGTACTTTTTCATCCATATAAATTAAAATTTTCCCTTTCACTTATTATATGGAAAAGATTTCGTTGAACCGAATTAAGCTTCTATTAAAATATATAATAAAGATTTCATATTATCTTTAATGTCAAACGAAATATATGCAATTAGTATATTTTACAACCTATATATTCGAGAATTAAAAAAATAATTATCATATATTTTCAAAAGCTTACTAAATATGTATTTGTTTTTGAATTCTACAGATTTTTTTAGGTACGTGTTTTGGAATTATTTAATAACTTTTCAAAATATCTGTTTCTTTTTTTGTAAACAAAAATAAAGTAGATCTTAATTACAGGTTTACATAACTAAATATGTAATACCGAAATCATTTATATACAAAAAAAATAATTAAGTTTTTATTTTTTGCATTAATAAACATTTCTTAAAATTATAAAGAATAATGGTCAAGTTGTTAATATTTTATACGAAAAGACTACAATGTGTGAAGGTATGGTGAAGGACAACAATTTTTTGTCTTACCATACATTTCTGTTGGTGAAAAGGTAAAAAAAAAATATATACTTTTTTTAAAAGTAAAAAATATAGGAATCATAAACATTAACTGTCTAAAAGGGCATTTAGCAAATGCTTTAATTTTTATGTTGAATGAAAGGAAAGAAAAATTCACAATCTTAAGAACAAGGGTTTTTGATCTATAACATCTTATTTCGTTAAAATTGTTTTCCAAAAATATTATCAATTTAAAAGAATGAATGGTTTAAATATAAATGTGCTTCTCAGGGATGGGCTGCATTAGCTGAGCAAGTGAAATTGGTTCTCATTGGTTATCCAGAATTGAGACTCACACAATGTGGTGATTGATTGAGTAATTCAAATGTAACTATTCAGTAAGGTAGGTGTTAGAACTCCGTTCTTTCAATTGGAAATTTTTTATGTAAAATATTAATCATAGTTTATCCATGATACCCTTCATTTCTATGCTTTTACATAATTACTTAGAATATATTTCACGGAAAAATATAGTTTAAAATTGTAATAAGATTTTTTTTCAAAATTTTGAATTTTTTTAAATAAATTTTATTAATTTTGTTGATATCGAATAACTTTAAGTAACTTTTAGAAAAAATAATAATTTAGAAAATTTTAAAAAATTAGAACTATCTAAACGGATAATTTGGATACCCAAAGATAATTATTATAATACCCAACCTTTATTCGTTGAAATTTTTTTATTATTATTCAAACAGATAAATTCTATCATCTTTACCCAACTTTTTTGGATAATTCGTATCGGGTACAGAAAAAGTCATGGTACCCGATTAGTAATACGCTGGTCTAGACCCAACATTATACATATCTCAATACAATCAAATTGTATAACTAAAAAACATAATTAAATTCTTAAAAACAGCTACATATTTAAATTTATTATATTTCAATTTTAAATGTATTTTATTCCCGCCCAATGCGCGGGTCCTATTCTAACATATATTGAACCTATAACAATTGGCAGAAATCATATATTATGCGAAGATCATTGGAATGACTTTGGTGGAGTCGACAATTATTGTAGATATTTTAATTTAATTCAAATGATTTCATATTATTTGTTTTTGGAATGTTACTATTTTTAATAACAGGTTTTCAATTTAACTTAAACTAAAAGAAGATGTTGTTAGTGCCTTCATTCGTAGGAAACAATGAAGACACTCTTGACTTGGCACCAAAGGTTGGTCCAAGCCGGAGAGTCATTGGCGGCATGCATGGGGCGGTGATCGGTTTGGTAGACGGTGAGTTCGTCATGTGGCTCGATGAATGTGCGGTGAGTGGATAGGAGTTCTTTGACCAAGTTGTTATAGCCCTTCCTAAGTGCTCTGGCTTGCTTGTTGGAAACCTTCCCGGGTGCTAAAGTTGGAACCGTGAGGTTTAAGGCCAAGGAAGGTTCTTCGAACGCGGATGCATTATCTTTATTGGACGCATCTACCCTTGGGTTCCTATCATCCCCTCCCTCTTGTGAAGATTTTTTCCTCAAAACTGGGTCATCGCCTACATCAAAAGGGATCAAGTCAGCAACATTGAAAGTAGAAGAGACTTGGTACTCACCGGGTAAGGCTAGTTTGTAGGCGTTGTCGTTGATCTTCTCGGTGACTTGGAATGGGCCGTCGCCTCTTAGGGATAGCTTGTCCTTCCTGTTCTTGGGGAACCTCTCTGGTCTAAAGTGAAGCCAAACCCAATCACCAGGCTGAAATACCATGGGCCTCCGGTGTTTATTCGCCCTCTTGGCATATTGCTCGGTTCGCCTTTCGATGTTGACACAGACCGTCTCGTGTAACTTCTTGACAAAGGCTGCCTTCTCTTCGCCTTGTAAGCTCTCCTCTTGTCCTGGGGGTAAAGGCAGTAAGTCTAAGGGAGTCAATGGGTTGAACCCGTAGACTACTTCAAACGGAGATGCCTTGGTTGCCGAGTGAGACTCGCGGTTGTAGGCGAACTAAATATAAAGAAGGCACTTGAGCCAAGTAGCTGCATTATTCCCGAGAAATATCTTTAGGAGGGAGCCTAAGGTACGGTTGACTACCTCCGTTTGGCCGTCGGTCTGAGGGTGACATGAGGTGGAATAGAGGAGCTTAGTGCCTAGACGTCGCCAAAGGATCTTCCAAAAGTGTGCTAGGAACCGGGGCTCACGGTCGGACACAATGCTGTGGAGTATGCCGTGTAGTCTCACAATCTCTTTGAAGAAGAGATCCGTGGTTTCAGAGGCGTCGTGATGTTTAGTGCAAGGTATGAAATGAGCCATCTTCGAAAACCGATCCACAATGACCATTACCGAATCCTTTCGATCAATGGTTGGTAACCCGACGACGAAGTCCATGGAAAGGTTGACCCATGGGACGGTAGGAATAGGGAGTGGCATGTAAAGACCGTAAGGTTGTGGCCGTGACTTGGCCCTCTTGCATGTGAGGCATTGCGCACAAAACCTTTCAACCATCCTCTTCATCCTCGGCCAATAGAAATGTCCTCGGAGAATGGCCAAAGTTTTATCCGTGGAAAAGTGACCCATCAATCCTCCTCTGTGGGATTCTTGCAACAACAATTCCCGAATAGAGCTTTGGGGGATGCATAACCGGCGTACCTTGAAAAGAAGTCCTTCGTGTAGATAGAATTTTTGGAACGCCCCTTTGCCGTGCTCTCGGTAACTTTCTCCATGCTCCGGGTCATCTTGGTATAACGCCTTGATGCTCTCAAAACCTAACACCTTAGCCTCCATGGTGCTTATAAGGGTATACCTTCGGGATAAGGCGTCGGCTACCACGTTATCCTTTCCCTTCTTGTACTTAATCACATACGGGAAAGTCTCAATGAACTCTAACCATTTGGCGTGTCGTCTCTTGAGATTGGTTTTCCCTCGGAGATGCTTAAGCGTCTCGTGATCACTGTGGATCACGCATTCATTAGCAAGGAGATAGTGTTGCCAAGTCTCCATAGCTTTCACGAGTGCATAGAGCTCCTTATCGTAGGTTGGGTAGTTAAGGGCGGCGCCACTTAACTTTTCACTAAAGTAAGCTACCGGTCTTCCTCCTTGGGTAAGGACAGCTCCTATACCCACTCCGAATGCGTCACATTCTACCTCAAACGACTTGGAAAAGTCCGGTAGTGTGAGGAGAGGGGCATTGGTGAGCCGACGCTTTAATTCTTCAAAGGCCTTGTCTTGAGCTTCTACCCAACGGAACCCTTCATTCTTCTTGATGACCGCGGTGAGTGGTGCGGCTACCGTGCTAAAGTCCCTCACAAAGCATCGGTAGAAGCTTACTAACCCGTGGAAGCTCGTCACTTGGCTATCGCTTGTTGGCGTAGGCCTTTCTTCAATGGCACGTATCTTCTCGGCATCCACTTTCAATCCTTGGGCGCTTACTAAAAAACCGAAGAAGACATGTTCATTAGCACCAAAGATACACTTCGTTAAGTTGGCAAAAAGCCATTCTTCCCGAAGTGTGGTTAAGACCCTTTCAAGATGGCCTAGGTGATCATGCAAGCTATGGCTATAGATAAGTATATCATCAAAGTAAACAACCACAAACTTGTTAATGAACGATCTAAGCACATGATTCATTAAGCGCATAAAAGTGGAGGGAGCATTAGAAAGACCAAATGGCATAACAAACCACTCGTACAAGCCTTGCTTGGGTTTGAACGCGGTCTTCCACTCGTCACCCTCCTTCATTCGGACTTGGTGATACCCGCTCTTGAGGTCGATCTTCGAGAAAATCGACAAACCGCTAAGTTCATCAAGCATGTCGTCGAGCCGTGGTATCGGATGCCGGTACTTGATGGTGATGTTGTTTATCGCCTGATAATCAATGCACATGCGCCACGACCCATCCTTCTTCGGCACGAGCAACACCGGTACGGTACAAGGACTTAGGCTTTCCCGGATATTTCCTTGTCGTATTAACTCGCCGACTTATCGCTCGAGTTCTTTGGCTTCTTCCGGATTGACACGGTAGGCAAGACGGTTTGGTAGTTGGGCACCTGGCACAAAGTCGATCTGGTGCTCTATCCCACGGAGGGGTGGTAAACCGACCGGCAATTCCTCGAGGAAAACGGCTCGATGATCGATGCAATTTCTCGCGCAATCCCTTCGATGGCGGTACCTACACTCAAAATCTCCTTGTAAACCATTAGCACAACATTACAAGTATTATCAAAAAGAGATTTCCTAACATTGCTAAAATTGATAAGGAAATTAGATTTAACATTGGATCCCTTAGACAATTTAGCTTGTAATTCACCAACTTGTAAAGGGGTAAGCGGTGCAAGGCTAATCTTTTAATCCGAGTGGACAAAAGTATAGTGGTTAGTCCGACCATTATGCGTTGCGTTCTTATCAAATTGCCAAGGACGCCCAAAAAGGAGATGGCTAGCTTGCATCGGAACAACATCGCATAAGACTTGGTTTTTATAATGGCCGATGCTAAACGGGACTAGCACTTGCTCGCTTACCTTGATGACCGTCTTGTCATTCAACCATTTCAGCCGGTACGGCATGGGGTGTGGCATGGTTGTCAAAGACAGTTTGTCGATCATATAGGAGGAGGCGACTTTGGTACACGACCCTCCATCGATGATCATCCCGCATATCTTGCCGTCGACCGTACATCGCGTGTGGAAGACGTTCGTCCATTGGTCGGTCTCGTCCGGTGCTTGGGAGGAGTTTAGCATGCGACGGATCATCAAGAATTCTCCTTCATCCGGGTACTCTATCTCTTCATCCGGGTTCTCGGTCTTTTCCTCCTCGGGTATCGGCTCTTCCTCGTCTTGTGACTTGTACTCCCCGGTTGGCGACACGATCATTACCCGTTGGTAGGGGCATTCTTGTTCCATGTGTCCGTGTCCTTGGCACTTAAAGCAAATGATGTCACGGCTCCGAAGGGTGTTCGGTTCCTTCCGTGCATCTTGTCATTAGAACTTAGAGGGGTCATTGGTCAGGGGTTTGAACCGATGTTTGAGTGTCGCCGTCTTTCCTCGGTCTAGTACACGAGGGGCAGGGCTACCCGTAGGTGTGTTAGGCACCCAAGTGGGGTTGCCTTGCGGTCGTGGTCGGTTAAGGGAGGAGAACTTGCGTTTGACCTGATTCTCCACTTGGATGGCGAGGTGGAGTAGCTCCCCGAAGCATTCGTAAGATTGGCGCTCCACCTTTTGGAGAATGCGATCGTGGAGTGCATCGAGGAATTGGGCCATAAGTGTTTCCTCGGTCTCATCGAGTTGTAGCCGGTTCCGCAAGTGCTCAAACTCTTTAAAATATTCCTCCTCGCTCTTGCTTCCTTGGGTGAGGCGTCAAAACCTCTTTTGTAGCTCTTGCTGAAAGAGTGGCGGAACGTATCTTTGACTTCATCACTTCCCATGTCGGTATGGGGCCTTCCCGATTTTGTCTTCTCTCAGCTATGTCACGATCCCACCATGTAAGGGCATGGTCCGTGAGTTGAGCCACGGCGTAGGCTATCTTCCGTGCTTCCGGATAGTCATAGCACTCAAAGATGTGGTCCATCCGTCGTTCCGGATCAACGCGCCCAACAAAGGTAGGGGCGGTGAGCTTAAGGTCTAGTGCGTGGGGCCTCGACCGGGTGGTGGAGGTGCTTCGAACCTCGTCATTCGCTCACCAAGTTGCTGAAGTTTGACTTGTATCGTGGCGAGTATGCCTTCGACACCCGGTTTTTCGGGTTGTTCGGCCATCGGCAAATGTCCCGTGTACTCGTACCGATGTTCGGCAAAATACGGACTAGCGGTCGATAGGTGGTACGGATCGTCGAATTTTTATCGGGCAGATGTACCGATGTTCAGCACGCTATCAGCAGGCGGTCGACAGACAGTACGGATAGTCGACTGGCGGTACGATGGGTCGATGGCTGGTGGTATGAAGGGTCGATGGCTGGCGATACGTGCGATGATCGACTCGCGGTTGCACGATACCTGTCAAGACTTGGGTAAAATTAAAAACTCACCGTGGGAAAAGTCTCCAAACACGGTAAGGTTAGTAACAAAGTCTTTAAGACTAAAAGACAAGATTGTACGATTAAAGATACGCCTTCCCGCGCCAACCCAATGATTGGAAAGCTTGGTGTCTAGCAAGGCCAAAGAATACGGAAAACGTGGGTCTCACAAGAGAGAACGCGTCACGAGTCTCAGCCCAAGCGTGCGAGGGAATATAGTCAAAGGATAATCAATGATCAGCCTCTGGATATGCACGCCAAACGTACAAAAGCAAGGTTCGTCGGATAAGGGGAAAGAAGACTACTCGCGAGTGGAACACACGACACGCCGTGGCGTTCTTGGGACCACTCGTCATATTCCTCCCTCTCACCACACAAAACGAATAACCAGAGGTTGGGGACCACAAGGAGAAGTGGCACAAATTAAGATGGAACAAAAGACGCGGTCACTTGGGACCACAAGGAAGGCGGCTAATGATTGGTGCAAAGATTGATTCTTTGACCGGATCAAAAGGACTCTTCTTCCTAAAGAACAGATGCTACCAAGAACACAACAATGGAGGACAAGCTGTTGAAACCGACTGATAGTAAATACTACCACCCGATCCACATATCCAAACTCCAAAGGCGCATAAAGGAAACAAGCGGCGATTTCCCTTTTGGATTTTCAAAAATAGATGCGATGAAAATAAATGTAAACTACAAAATATAAGTAAAGATAGAGATTTTTAGGGGTTTTTAAAATTATCTAGATGAGGCGGAAGTGAAACTAGTGATGGATATGAATTAAAACTTGAGATCGGCGCATAAGACTCTAAGATGTAAAACGGAAAGATAAAAGGAGATCTATCACCAAACCAGACTTTGAAAGCTCTTATACCAGTTGATAGCTTCCTATGGATGAGGAAGAACCAAGGTAAGGATGGTGGGAACTCACGGGAATATGATTCAACCGTGAGTAACCTTTGAACGGCGAAATGAAGCGGGTGGAAGATCTTCACGAATATTCTTCAAGTGGGATCTTCCAAAAGAGATGGGGAACGAAATGGATCAAGGTGAAACCACACTACCTATGGACTAGATAGTGATATATCACGCTTCAAGTCCGAGCCCAGCTCAAGAACAAGAAGAAGGAAAACTTCTAGAGCTTGGCTCAATAGAGAGTTTCCGGAAGACAGAACTTTAAGAGGTGATTTATTTTCAAAGGAGTCTAAATTTATTCCAGAGGTGAGGGGACCTTTAAATAGACAAGAGGGAGCGCATACAAGTTGAAACCTAAGCGGCCTTACAAGGTTATTGGCCGCTTGGCACTAGACAGAAAGCAAACTAATGGAAAGCAACATTACACGGAAAGCAAAAGAATGCGGTATTAAAAATAGAAGGCATTGGCTGGGCCTTCTAGAAGATAGGATCAAGGGTCTTTAGAGTTTATTTGACTTGTCACCGAATTAACAAACCAAGAAAAAATCCTTAGCCCCTTGATGCATCAAAACGCCAACGCCTCGTTAAAAACCCTCTCTCGCTAAACCCAATGGGAAAAAACCCGAAAAAGGAAAAAAAGTGCGTGTGCTTTGATGTCTTGTTAGTGCCTTCATTCGCAGGAAACAATGAAGACACTCTTGACTTGGCACCAAAGGTTGGTCCAAGCCGGAGAGTCATTGGCGGCATGCATGGGGCGGTGATCGGTTCGGTAGATGGTGAGTTCGTCATGTGGCTCGATGAATGTACGGTGAGTGGATAGGAGTTCTTGGACCAAGTTGTTATAGCCCTTCCTAAGTGCTCTGGCTTGCTTGTTGGAAACCTTCCCGGGTGCTAAAGTTGGAACCGTGAGGTTTAAGGCCAAGGAAGGTTCTTCGGACGCGGGTGCATTATCTTTATTGGACGCATCTACCCTTGGGTTCCTATCATCTGACTTGTTTCGCCTCATAACTCTGTCCTCACCGTCCAAGCGCCTGGTGCTTCTTTGAGATTCAATAAGCTCCTCAAATCTATTAAACATATCCACTCGTTGACTCTTCCTTTTGTGGGTAATGATCCCATCTCTACCATTGATTTCTTGGGTATACCAAAATCATTGAAACCTCTTTCTCATATTATATCAATATCTTTATCCATAGAAGACCACTGATCTTACCAAAAGAGAGTAGATTTTTCATTGGTTACCTCCTTTTGAACAAATTAGTCTTAACAAATAGATAATGCAAATAACAACCTTTATTCACAGGTAATAAGTATTTGTTGTAAAGTAGCAAGCAATAAGTAACCAAACAATTATCGGAGTAAGTACTAAAAGTAATTATGATACTTGATATTTGACTCGTAGTTAGTAAGTACAATGCTAAATTGCTAACCCGATATGATTATGGTAGTTATCTGATAAGCCTCTGTTTGTGTATACAAGGAAGAAGATGACACGTGCGTGAAGAGTTGTTAAAGGATGGGTCACGTGTGAGATAAAAAGATATATAAACTGAATTGTTTTGTAAAGGGAGGCATGTTGTTTTGCTGAGTGTTGACCTGCGTGTCATTTAGAGAGAGAGAGAGATTCTAGTTATGTACGAGCTCACTTCCTCTGTAATCGAAATACTCCATTCTTGTTTATAAAGATTCTTTGTTCTTTCTTAACAAATGGTGCGCTTGTGATCGAGATCGAATTGAACGTGAGAAGATTGAGAATTGAAGTTTCGCGAAATGGTTACGGCAAATGGATTATCGCCGATTCGTGAAGTCTTGACGGAGGAAGAAGCAGCGGCGTCGTTGGCAGATGTGTATGATCAATTAGGTGAGATTGGCGCTCGATTTCTCAGCTTGGAATCGGGAAAGAAAAGTTCAGATGACAAGATTGAATCTTTATCGGCGAAGATGGTGAGTCACGATCAAAAACTGGATGATATCGGAAGGAAATTGGAGCTCGTGATCCAATCTCTACCAAGAATTGAGACATCGAGAGAATTCGGTGGCCCGAGTCGATCAACTTCATCAAGATCGCAAGATAGTCGCAATCAGGTACCATTTTCTTTCTCGGAACCTTGCCGTAGGGAAGTTAGAACTGGTATTAGAGAAAATTTACTCAAAAATGTTGAAGTTCCGGTATTCGAAGGAGTGAATATCTACAGCTGGATAGCTCGGGTTGAGAGATTTTTCCAGATAGGAGAGTATAATGATGCTGAGAAGTTGGAATTGGTTTCAGTGAGTTTGGATGGTGAAGCTTTGAGTTGGTATAATTGGGAAATAAACAGACGGCAATTTGATAATTGGATTCAGTTTAAGTCTGGGTTGATGTTGAGGTTTGGGAATTTGAAGATCAGAGGACCTAGCCAGAGTTTGTTTTGTATCAAGCAAACTGGATCAATTGCTGAGTATGTACAGAAATTTGAAGATTTATCTTCTCAAGTATCGGGATTGGATGATCAAAAATTGGAGGGAATTTTTTTGAATGGATTAACACCAGAGATGCAGGAATTGGTACACATTCAAAAACCTCAGAATTTACCTGAAATGGTGGCAGTAGCTCGTTCAATGGAAACAAGTATTATGAGAAGAGTGGTTCGGAAAGAGTTGCAGTTAGCCAATACTGAGAATAAAGATACATATGGTTATGAATACAAAAGATCTGTAATGTCAAATCAGAATTCTTGGAAGATGAAAGCAATTGCTACAGATTCATACCATAGTGGAGTGAAACAAGGGGGTAAAGTGGAACAAAGACCTAGAAGACATAATTCTAGTGCTGAATTGGATGAAAAAAGAAGGAAAGATATATGTTTTCGATGTGATGGCCCATGGTCAAGAGAACATAAATGTCCTAACAAGGAGTTTAGAGTTCTAACGGTGATAAATGGCTTTGAAGTGGAAGTACTAGAGGGTAATGTGGAAGAAGAATTGGAGGAACATGTTGGTCAGTTGATGGAGTTGTCATTTTCTTCTTTTATGGGAATTTTATCTCCAACAACCACTAAGTTGAGAGGCACAATTGGGAAAAAGGAAGTCATCATTATGTTGGATAGTGGTGTCACCCACAATTTCATATCTCCAGATGCTGTGAGGAGATTGAAGCTTCGAAGTAAAGATGATTCAAATCTTAATGTCAGATTAGGAACTGGGATTACAGTCAAAGGAATGGGAGTTTGTAACACTGTAAACTTCACAGTTCAAGAACTGAAATTCACTACAGATTTCATAACATTAGATTTGGGACAAGTGGATGTTATATTGGGAATTTATTGGTTGAGAACACTAGGAGAGTGTAAAGTGAACTGGGAGACACATGAGTACTCATTTCAGTATAAAGGAAAAGCAGTGACATTAAGAGGAGAGCCGGAATTACATTCAGCCAAATTATCATTAAAATCAATGTCGAATAACGTGATAGTGAAGAAGAAAGGTTTGGCGATGGAGCTGTGTAATCATCAACTGTTACAGCAAGATAGTAATGTCATTCCGGAATCAATAGAGAAGTTGTTAACAAAATATGATCAGGTTTTTGCAGAACCAACAGAGTTACCTCCGATTAGAGGAAGGGAACATGCAATAAATTTGATAAATGGAAGTGGACCAATCAGTGTAAGGCCTTATAGATATCCTCATGCTCACAAAGAAGCTATGGAAAAACTTGTGAGAGAAATGTCAGCAACACTGGTCATAAGACCGACCCACAGTCCATTCTCTAGTCCAATTTTATTGGTAAAAAAGAAAGACAAGAGCTGGAGATTTTGTGTGGATTATAGAGCGTTGAACAGAGCAACAATTCCAGATAAGTTTCCTATTCCTATGATAGATCAATTGTTAGATGAGCTGAATGGTGCTAAAGTGTTTTCAAAATTGGATCTCAGAGCTGGTTATCATCAGATACGAATGAAAGAGCAGGATATAGAAAAGACAGCATTTAGAACGCATGATGGTCACTATGAATTTTTAGTGATGCCATTTGGGTTAACAAATGCACCAGCAACATTTCAAGCTTTGATGAATGAGTTATTTCGACCTTTCTTAAGGAAATTCATTCTGGTATTCTTTGATGATATATTGGTGTATAGTGATGATGTGCAGCAGCATTTGGAACATTTGGAGGTGGTGTTGAAGATTTTTGATGAACAAAGCTTGTATGCTAACAGGAAGAAATGTCTTTTCGCTCAGGAAAAGGTTGACTATCTGGGCCATATTATATCAAAAGAAGGAGTATCTACAGATCCATCTAAGACTGAAGCAATGATTAAATGGCCTACGCCAAAGTCTGTTAAGGAGTTAAGAGGATTTTTGGGACTCACTGGTTATTATAGGAGATTCATCAATGGCTATGGATTTTTGGCAAGACCTTTGACTGAGTTATTGAAGAAAGATGGGTTTCTATGGAGTAATTCGGCTCAATTAGCATTTGATAAGCTTAAGCAAGCAATGATATCTGCTCCGGTATTGTCACTGCCTGATTTTGAGAAAACTTTTGTGATAGAAGCAGATGCTTCAGGGTTTGGATTAGGTGCAGTTTTGATGCAAGAGAAGAAGCCGATTGCTTATTTTAGTCATGGTCTTACGGCTAAAGAACAACTTAAGCCAGTATATGAAAGAGAATTGATGGCTATAGTGTTGTCAATACAAAAATGGAAACATTATCTACTCGGAAGAAAATTTGTGGTTCATACAGATCATAAGAGCTTGAAGTTTCTTTTGGAACAAAGAGAGGTGAGTATGGACTATCAACACTGGTTGACCAAGTTGCTGAACTATGACTTTGAAATCTTATACAAACCAGGAATAGACAACAAGGCTGCTGATGGATTATCGAGAATGACACAACCTGAAGGATCATTAGCATCACATTTTTTAATGGCACTGACTATTCCTACAGTGTTACAGTTACAAGACTTATACGAAGAAATTGACAAAGATACCAAGATCCAAGAGCTGATTAAATTGGTGGTCACAGGACAACAACTTAAAAGAGGATATACAGTCAGAAATGGAAGATTGTGGTTTAAAAACAGATTGGTGATTCCGAAGACTTCAAAATTCATTGCTTTGATTTTGAGAGAATATCACAGTGGAGTACTTGGAGGACATTCTGGAGTTTTAAAAACAGTGAAGAGAATACAACAGTCGTTCGAGTGGAAAGGCATGTTCAAAGATATTCAGAAGTTTTTCTCCGAATGTGAAGTATGTTGATGTGTTGCGTTTTTGGCGCATTCTAACGTTTGTTTTCGGGTCTTTATCGAGTCTTTTATTTTTGTTTTGAGTCATAACAGGTCTAAAGAAGGCTAAGGATGAAGATTGGAGCTTATGGAAGAAACTTGGCGGAAATTGAAGAAAGGCCAGATTTTAGGCGCTGAGCGCCCGCTCATGACGAATCTGCTGGAGCAAATTTAGGAAATCGTAACTTTCCTATTTTTGAGGAGAAAAAAGCCCTAATCTTTCCTGGCCGCCTCAGACCTGTTCTATCACGTTCCTTCCATTTTTTTTCCTGCAACATTTTGCTTAGAAGAGAGACTACGCTTTAGAAAGCTTTTTGTGGTTTTTACTTGTAAGATTTGGGAGAGAAGAGATCTCTACCATCACTTTGGAGAAGAATCTAAACCCTCTTTATTTTTACAGATTTATATCATGAATATTTCAGAATCTATTGCTGTGATTTTCGTTGCTATGGTTGAGTAGTCTTTAAGTTAGGTTAAGGGTTTTTCAAAGGGATTCAATGATTCAATGAACTGAACATAGATAGGATTTATTCAATTGATGTCTTCGCCTATAGTTGGTCTTAATGCCTAGATTAAACTGATCACTTAGTCCTTGATTTTAGGTTAAATCTATTCACCAAAAGTGTTATAGGTTGCTAGAAAAGACATAGGTGGGCGATTTGTCCTTAGCCAACGACAGTTGATGTTAAGGCAAATCATGAACATATCGAACCAGTCCGTTAATGCTTGTCTACAATTTTAGGTTCAAGCGACAGTTTAGGATTCTAAGTTGTTAGATAAAGTTGTTGGTGCCACGACAGTGGGTCAGCCTTATTTTTATGTTTGAGTTCTAGATTGGTGTTAAATTAATTCCTGAATAATTGTTTGATGATTTGATCCCCGCCGAAATTTCCCTTGACCTAGCGTTTTTAATTATTGTTTTATACCGATTTCATTCGTTTCCTTGCTGTTTACGAAACACACCCTCTTTTAATTGCTTAGCTAATATTTTGTTTCATAAAATTAGAGTGTATTGCTGGTCCTCTGGATCGAATTATTACTACTACTACGTGTTATTTATTTGCGTTTGAATAAACCTTTTACCGCACGCTTTCAGCATACATCATATGTCAACGACATAAGTACTCCACATTATCACCTGCCGGATTATTACAACCTCTACCAATTCCGGGGCAAATTTGGGAGGATTTGAGCATGGACTTTGTTGAAGGGTTGCCCACTTCACAGGGAAGAAATGTGATCTTAGTTGTTGTCGATCGTCTCAGTAAGTATGCTCATTTTTGAGTCTGAAGCATCCTTTTTCAGCTGCAGATGTGGCTAAAGTTTTTATTAAGGAGATTGTGAGGCTACATGGATATCCAGCATCTATTGTGTCAGATAGGGGCAGTGTATTCCTCAGTACATTTTGGAAAGACTGTTTCAGATTATCAGGAACTAAGCTCAAGTACAGCACAGCCTTCCACCCTCAAACGGATGGTCAAACAGAGGTTCTTAATCGATGTCTTGAGACTTATCTTCGTTGCTTAGCTTCTGCTCATCCGAGAACATGGCATCAGTTTTTGTCTTGGGCAGAACTGTGGTATAATTCTTCTTATCATACTTCTCTTAAGACAACTCCGTTTAAAGCCGTTTATGGGCGAGATCCACCAGCAGTATTGCCATTTGAACAACATTCTACAAAGAATTATGAGCTGGAGTCACTCCTTAAGGAAAGAGACTTGATGTTATCGCAAATCAAGGATCATTTGATTCATGCTCAGCAATTAATGAAGAACAATGCAGATAAGCATAGAAGAGATGTGGAATATGTGGTGGGATCTTTGGTATTTCTGAAGCTGAGACCTTATAGGCAACAATCTGTCAATAAGAGGTTATGTCAGAAGCTTGCAGCTAAATACTATGGACCGTATGAAGTAATGGAAAGAATTGGCAAAGCAGCATATCGCTTAAAACTTCCGGAATCATCTAAAATTCACCCAGTCTTTCATGTATCACAGTTGAAGAAAGTATTAGGAGTTAAGCACCAGGTTATGCCTTTACCAGAAGTCTTAAATGAACAAGATGAAGTGGTGATAGAACCAGAAGTGGTACTGGACACTCGCTATAATGATAATGGAGTTTTGGAAGCATTGGTGCATTGAAAAGGATTGCCGAGTCATGAGGATTCTTGGGAAGTAGTGAAGGAACTACTAAGACAATTTCCCACCTTATCGCTTGAGGACAAGCTTCATTTTGAAGGGGGGGGGGTATTGATAAGCCTCTGTTTATGTATACAAGGAAGAAGATGACACGTGCGTGAAGAGTTGTTAAAGGATGGGTCACGTGTGAGATAAAAAGATATATAAACTGAATTGTTTTGTAAAGGGAGGCATGTTGTTTTGCTGAGTGTTGACCTGCGTGTCATTTAGAGAGAGAGAGATTCTAGTTATGTACAAGCTCACTTCCTCTGTAATCGAAATACTCCATTCTTGTTAATAAAGATTCTTTGTTCTTTCTTAACATTATCCGGGCAATATTCCATGGGCTAGTAGTTACAATGCTAACCTGATTTGATTATGGTAGATATTTGCTTGATTTTTCAAGCTGGATACGAGCCAATTAACATGTATAAGCGGAGTAACAATTAATCATGTGCACTTTTATCCGAACAACCATTTCACCAACACCAAGACTTATTCTTTCGCAGCAAAAAATTTATGCGGTGATGTTTTAAGATGAGATAGGAATAAGACTACGAATTTCAAATAATCAGAAAGAAAATATCTTCTGATCAGAAACCTCACTGCATAATCGTCTTATTGCGAAGGAAGAAGACTTGGTGTTTGTGAAATGGTTTGTTTGGGGTAGGGATGCACATGATTACTTGTTATCCAGCTCATACATGTGACTCGGCTCGTATTCGGCTTGAAAGATCAGGTACCATAATTAAATCAGGTTAACATTGTAACTATGGGTCGAATATCAAGTATCATAATTACTTTTAATACTTACTTTGCTAATTTTTTCTGCTACTTATTGATTGATATTTTTACAAGAAATACCTACTACCCGTGAAAAGCTTGTTACTTGCATTTATATATTTGTGAAGACTAAATATTAACGCCGAATAACTTAGGTTCCATTTAAGTAATGGATAACGGAAAGTAATAAATCTAGTTGAATAATTTTTGGGTATTCATTTTAATGGATACTTGACATAAGTAACAAGTATTTTTTTTAGACGGCCCAAGTACGGGTAAGTAAATAACAAATGTAATTCCTTGAATGGGCCAAACTAGATAGCAGATATTTGATAGTTACTGGATAGTTTCCCATGTCCCCCTATGTTTGGATTTGAATGAATGCTGATATCTCATGATTTCAACAGTTTTAGCACCTCGTTTATCTTTATTTTGGTGCATTTACATGAGACTGCAGTTAACCAAAAATTAGAATGGTTTTCAAAGATATAAGACCAGTTCTGGTTTATGAGATTGCATCAATAATTGATTTAGGTGAATTATATTTCTTTACGTTTGATGTAGATCAAAGCATAGGAATGGGTATAATACTGGAAGAGAATCTTGTATCAACATTTGGTCTCATTTTCCATTGCTTTTGTGAAATGTCTTGCATTCTATTTTGAGAGTGAACCACAAACACTATGAACCATCTCTTTTATGATTAACCCTGTTTCCACAAGCCAAATGATTGTGATTTCCTTTTGCTTGGCGAGACTACATGTCATTGTCATAACTGAATGTTAAAGAGTTGAAATGCATGAATGCAATGTGGATGTGTTGGTCTCTAGAACCAACAGCTGCAGATGACGAGGAGCTTCCCATCGGCCGCCATCGCAATCACTAACAATAGCCACTGTCGGACGTCTTCAGCTTGTTTTATTATGGGTCAAACCTGGTTCGTCTCGGAATGATCCGTTTCGTATTTACCTATCTATAAATAAATTTTTATCTAAACCTTTTGCCCCTTTTGGATCTAAACAACCTTCTGTTTCAGTGCTTAACCATTCAGAACCCCATTCTCAGAAATTTCTCTTGTGACTGTTGATGATTTTGAAATATAATAGTTACCGGAAGAAGCAGATAAAGAAGATTGTCACGAGTTTGCAGAGTCATCAGAATCATGAGATTCCGAGTATTCATCATATTCAGAATAATGTTGTCTTAGGAAATTATTTTGTAATCAACTGTGTGTAATGATATGAATTTCGATTTAGAATTTTTTTTCTTATCGTATTGTTGTTTAGAAAATATTTAAATCATATTGTGGTTTTTGATTTTCAATAAAATAAGAGTAAATGTTTTATTACACATATTTTGAGTATGTTTTGTGTAATTTTGTTTATTGGATGATATACTACTCAGACGTTTCTCCTTAGGATCTTCAGAAATTTGTTATGTATTTAGAGGGGAGTTATCTCCAGACATTGAATATCCAATCGAAATGAATGAATCCAAGTACAGGTTTCGAAGATCCCAAGGGAAACTGAAACAACCGCCTTTTTATTTTTTTTGCACTTCCATAAATTAGAATAAATCATTCTACAACAACAATATAGTTTAACTCCAAAAACTGCAATATAAACCCTGAATCCTAATTATCCCCTCTTCACTACTGCCTCGATTCCACGATCACGCTTTCTTTTTACCTGCATCGACAAAAATGATGCATCAACATTTGGCTAACCATATGCTGAGTGAGATTGATCCTCCCAACAACAGCCTATCAGAAAGCACCAAACAATTCCAAATAACCAAGACAACACGAAGAATTAATTAACACCAATTAAAACTTCCAACAATAATTAGCAATTCAAACCCATGCAAAGTTAAACCAACGACTAGCAATTCCACTCCAAGAAAATCTAAACAAACGACTAGTAATTCTACTCCAAGAAAAGCTAAACAAACGACTAGTAATTATACTCCAAGAAAAGCTAAACAAACAGTAGGAATAGTAAACACACTTTCACAGCATAAATAGTAAACACGCTTTCACATCATAAATAGTAAACACGCTTTCACATCATAAATAGTAAACACGCTTTCACAGCATGAATAGGACCCACCTTCACAGCATGAATAGTACAAACTTTCACAACATGAATAGTAAATATGCTTTCACAGCATGAATAGTAAACACGCTTTCACAACATGAATAGTAAACACGCTTTCACAACATGAATAGTAAACATAACACACAACAAGCCTTCAAGGCACAACATAAAACCCATGGTTCTCTAACCACTAAAGCTTAGTAAACTCACTAAAGCTTCCTAAGAACCCAAAGAATTCACCAAGAACTCACCAAGAACCGTAAGCACCAAACAAGAATTAGTCTAACGAC
>VBRH01001142.1:12245-23214 GCA_014578085.1 Cardamine resedifolia | reverse complement strand
ATTTAAATGATATACGAATATATAAGAGATTGTTTATAACTAATGGTATTTAAATTAAACTATTATGAGTTATAGATATAAATAAATTTATGTCTGTTTTTAAAATTCAAATCATAAAATACGTAGAAAAAAATTCATATTATTTTATTGTAAATATAATGTAATTATTTTATTATTTTTAATACATATGATCAAATTAAAATGAAGAGGGAAAAGTATTAACAAATAATGAGTATTATTTAATTAAAAAGGAATCGAAAGAGAAAAAGAAGAATTAGATAATTAATATTTAATTAAATATTAAATGAGTTATATAAGAAAACTACAATTATAATAAAGTTTTATGTCTAATGGCAAAAAGTGTAATTAGTCTAGTAATGGTTGTTTTGTTTTAAAAAATCTTTAAGAATTATTTTGGTAACGATACGTCAGCATTACATCTCCGTAAATACCACGGTGACTAGATTTTTTTTTTGCTTCTCAAAAAATATATATTAGATATATAAAAAGTGACTTTCAGAAAATTATAACTTTTGTAGGATCAAGCTTTACCTTTCTGTAGCAAACTCTCGGAGAGAAGAAGAGAAGAGCTAAAGAGAGAGATTGGTAAACAAATTTTTTCGTCAACTTTACTCTTTACATTAAGTTCAGCTTAAATACACTTTTGACTAATGCTAACAAAAGCTTACAAGTATGCTAATGTACACTACGGAGTAAAATACTTATATGACACGCCCGCTCAAGCCTTTGAATCCGAACCTGCGGAAGGATAGAAAAGGCTTGAAACTTACATATGACCAAGTAACGAATGGAAAGGCCCTGAATGAAGTAGTTCGGTATATCAGCTAGTTGATTTTCACTTGTCACATGAATGAAATTGAGGGTGCCAAGCTTGATTTGATCTCGTACCGTGAGACAATCTATTTTGATGTGTTTGGTGCCGTCCATGGAAGATGGGGTTAGAAGTAATATGGATGGCCGACTTATTGTCACAAAACAACTTTGTTGGTGGTAACTGAATGCGAATATCAGAAATAAGTTGTTGTAACCAAAGAATCTCGCGTGTGACATCGACCATGCTTCGATATCCAACCTTTGTGCTGCTTCTACTTACATTTTTCTGTTTGCGCGACTGCCAACAAATCAAAGAAATCTTGAGATACACACAATAATTGGTGACAGAACGACGTGTATCCGGACAAGAGCCCCAATATGCATCATCAAAGGCATTTATACATAGTTCAGTGCCAGCGGAATAGAACAGGCCTTGGCCTTGTTTGCCTTTGAAATACTTGAGGATTCAACGAGCAGCTTGTAGATGAATGTTTGTCAAAAATTGTAAAACTGACTGAGTCGATGAACCACGGAAATGATATTCGGTCTGGTAACGTGAGATAGAGTAATCGACCATTCAATTTTCGATACGGAGTAAGATATTCCAATGGAGTACATGTATCCTTTCTGAGATGAACACATAAGGGTCCATTGGAACGGTACTCGATTTGCATGCCAATAGACCTGCATCTTCTAATAAATCCAAAGTGTATTTTCTCGGACATACTGAAATACCTTTAGAAGATCTTACTATTTTCAATATAAGGAAAAAGCTCAAACAAGAATCTCTTTCAATGCTGTTAAATCAGCAAAATTATTTCTGGCAATAGCAATGCCATCTACATAAACAAGCAAGACAATAAAACCAGTCGCAATCAACTTGATAAACAAAGTGGTATCTGCTTTTGATTTAATAAACCCATCAACTAATAAAACTGAAGTGAAATGTTGATTCCACTGTCGAGATGCTTGCTTTAAGTCGTATATAGACTTATGAAGTCGTAAAACATGATTTGGAGGAAGAGTATCTCTAGTGGCTGGAGTATATCCTTGTGGAATGCTCATAAATCTCTTTATCAAGCTCACTATGCAGGAATGCATATTAGAGACATCCATTTCTATCAATTCCCATACTTGTTTTGCTGCCAAAACTAACATCAACTTAAAACTTGTTAGTTTAGCAACTGGAGAAAATATTTTAGTAAAATCAACCCCTTCTTGATGTGTAAATCCCTTTGCAACCAAGCGAGTTTTGTATATCTCAATGGTAGCATCTGAGTTATATTTGATGGTGAAGACCGATTTACATCCAACATTCTTTCCAAGAGGTAAAAAGGTAACATTCTATGTTCTCTTTTGTTCCATAACTCCAAATTCCTCATTCAAATCACCCTTCCATACATCAGACATATCATGGCATGTTTAAAAGTTTTTGGTTAAGTTTCCAAGGCATAGGAAAGGAGATATGAACAATATGAAGGATTAAACTGATGGTAAGAAAGAACTGAGGATAAAGGATAAGGAGTAGTCTAGTTAGGAGGAAGATTTGAAGAAATTTGTGTAAGAGAACAATGGTAACTTAATAAGTAACTAGGAGCACTAGTCTGTCGTTTTGATTTAGCAATGGGTAAATAAAGCTTAGAAGTATCTGATACGACATGTGCCTTATACCTAGGTAAGAGACATGTAAATATAGCAGGAACAATACTAGGTGCTTATGATGATGAACATGAATTGGTGAAGATGAGGCAACAAGTACAGGCAATGTAATTTCTTCATTTAATGCAACATGTTCAATTATTGTATTAGATTTGGTGATAACAAGACAAACTTTTACCTCGTGTTAAACTATGTGTTTTTCTTGATTATCCATCAGATTTTAAAAGTTACAAAATATTGGATTTGGAAACTAATTTGATTTCAGTTTGTAACTTTGTACTTTATAGGAACGTGGTATTTCATGAATCGATTTTCCATTTGAAACTGAAGGATCTTTGGTTACTGATTTGTTTTCTCACTAACTCTACTTTGTATATTAAGTTCAGCTTATATACACTCTTGACTAATGCTAACATAAGAACTAATGCTAACATAAGCTTAGAAATGCTAATGTACATTGTGGAGTAAAATACTATATGTATTGCTTATTTAATTTTGTTTCCCTCTTTGGTTTTGAGAGACTGGTCGGAAAATTAATTAATCACTCATCAATTTTTTTACGTCATTAATTAATCAGTCATCATCAACAACTGATTTAAGTAATCATCTTAATTTGGTTGTCTTTAATGGTTACATGATCCGATTTGAAGATCACGAATTCGTTGGACAGCATCTCTTTCTTTAACAATTAACTAACAATAAATAAATCAAAGGTATATTAAGGAGATCTCAACAACTCAATCGTCCGTATCTCTATTGCTTTAACACTCGAACTAATGCTATCCTCGCTAACTGCTTTATAACTAAATTTTATTTTAAAATTCAGTTTCTATTCTAAGAAAATATTATTAAACGGATAAAATGGATATGACTGAAATTATGCGATACGTTTTCATGTGCTTCTGCCTTCTGCCTTCTGGCAGAGAATGAAAAGGCAAAAGAAACCGAAAAAGTTATATATACACTACTATATAATATTGTAGATATATATACGAACGAGCAAAGACTATTTGAATGTACTTTTAATATTCTTACATTTCTAACTATCCAATTATTTAATCTATGAATAATAGATGGCAAGATTAGAAAACCAGAAAAATGTTCCTGTGAGTTGAATCTAGCTAGGCTTTTATGCACTCATGCATCAATTGCTGAAGCCCAAACAAGACATATATTTATTCCGTACTATATAAGATACACAAGTTCTCAAATTCTACTAATTATATCTTATATATTTATAAGTACATTAGAACTTTTGTAGTATACGGGTTTAAAGGGAGATTAATTTTTTTTTTTTTAAAGAAATAGTATGTTTAACTAATTAAATCTAACTTTTTACATTAAAAAAAATGTACATTAACTTTCAAGAAATATAAAATATGGAGGCCAAAAATATAAGTAGTAAGTGAAACAGTTTAATTAAACCTTTTCAATTTTCAAAAATTTCTTTAAACTGGCCAAATAGACAATAGAAAATTTCTTGTTATTTGAAACTGAAATATCTAATATATGTATCAAAATTAAATTTATTAATCTAGTTAATTAGTTGTACTTGGCTACATGTAGGGTTTTAGTGCACCTTTTTGAACTTTATCTTTATGTATCAATATCAAGATAGCGGTCTTTGTAACACATTATATATGTAAATCTGTATCAAATTATTAAGTAAATATTGCCTCGCACAAACCGTATATCATCTAGTTGAGATTATTTGTTGGACTCAAATGTATGTGCATGCGATATTATGTACTAATATATATAAGGTCGATGTCTTACGAATTTAGTCAGTAACCCTCACAAGTGTCCACTAACTTTGAATAGCAGCTGCTCTCCACTAAACCTGCACCAGCTTGCTCCTATCATATATATCTTCATTGGTAAGTATCAAATAAGTGTTTATATGCTATGTTTCTTGTTAGGCAAAAGATTTCGATACTCATATATAAAGAAGCGTGAAAGAAATATTATAATTTTCTAATTCGATCTACCCAACCATATCATCTTCACTCAAAAGTTCAGTCCAAGTTGAGAAGAACTTTAAAAAAAAAACACCCTTATTTCGAACTGGCTTTGCCAGTAAATTTATTATATCTTTTAGTTGACAAAAACAAAAATCGGGACTAATAGATCATCCAAATGAACAAATTCTTAGGTCAAATGTTAGATTTTAATTTCAGTGCCCGTTGTTGAAAGTACTAACTCCTCAATCAGTTTCTGCTGCAACCAAGCTAAGTCAAAGCAACCAAAGCTATTTACCTGTGGATACATAAACATATACATGTTCACACAATAGATAAGCTTACATTAAAAACCCTAGAAAAAACTCTAAATATGTTAATATGTATAACCGTACCTCGACTTTTATAGTGTACATGAGCCTCTCGTTGACTCGTGCAGTTAAAGAGTTAATGACTTCAAGTCCTTGCTCATGAAGAACTTCAAGAACTCTTGAGAGTGGCCAAGCCTCGAGACCTGATGCTGAGCTGCTCACAACCACCTCAAAGCCGCTTACGCACGGTTGCACCATGACACTAGCTGGTTCCGATCTACTTGACCCAGATCCGGATCCGGATCCGGTTTGACTACTAGGATCCGAACATATTGGACCAATCTCTCTCTTTAGCTCATCTCTTTTTGCGGCGAGATTTTTTATCCGTGTTTGCGTGTCCTTGATGAAATTCACGGCTCCGTTTACATGATCTGACATCGCTCTCTTTCCCTGAGAAAAAGGAGCTTTATATAGCCTGTTAAAACTAAAACCCTAATAACAAAAATCTCCTATCAATGAATTTGAGAATAAGATTTGGAGTTCAATGAGTTTATATATTTGAGTAAAATATGTGAACCTTGATGTATTTCAGAGGTAGTTGACTACGAAGAGAGGCAAAAAGGATCGCCATTTCTTGTCTTCTTTGCCGTTCGATGTTGCGGTGTAGAAGCTTCTTCTCCTTCTTGGTTTCATCATCTCTTTCTTGAGGCATATCGGCGCCGCCATGACCCGTGGTGGATGACGATCTATGCATCTGGTTTCTTTTCTTTTTAGGATTATAACATGGATCCATGGGTTGAGGTTTTGGAATTGCAGATCTCAGCAAGATTCGTGAGGTTTCTTGTTTTTAATTAACTATTAGGTCTTATAGGAGACTGCCCTGAAATAAGTGGGTCTGTCTTCTTTAATCATATTCCATGGAAGGAAAAAAAAAAAAAAAAAAAAACTTACCAAATAATGCAGCCTCGGGAGACGGGAGTTGTTCTTGTCTTAACAAAAATCACGTTTTACTGTTTTACTGTTTTAGTTTCACTATTTCTTACACGTGACAGAACTTTATGTTTTGTATGTGTGTATCCTTTATCAGAACTTTCAGATTTTTCTTACAAAATGTTTTACGTGGTATATAATTAAGCGTGTGACTTATGAGATTTAGAGGTGAAAAATATCGAAAGATGAGCATTGGATGTGATCAATTGATTTCAGGGAAGTGGAAAGAATCCAAATGGATTCTCAAAGAGAAGCAATCCACTAATTAATGAAGTGGAGATATGAACAAATCGACCCCATAAATTACAACAAACTTTTGTCGTACCACTAACAAATGTTACAACACATTTACAACATATTTACGATAAAATATTTGCAATATAAATAAATCCACTATCTAATTATAAAATTTAGCTACATAAATATGGCAGGAAATTTTATCGCATCAGATATTTTTATACTTCAACCATATATGCATTATCTATATCAATTTATCATGCAAATCATGTTTCATCTGCATGTGATTTGAAGATCGATGACAAGTAAGTATCATCTTCTTGGTGAGAGTCATTAGACGGTCCATGTAGTCAAAAATATTTTTAAGTGTTTAAATATGACTAATAATGCATTTTTGTTTTTTTTATGAAAACGGTGAAAAATTATTGTAAGTGGTTACACAAATTGACGCTTCTCGATCGACAGCAAAGAATGACATTTAATCAAAACATATGAATTTGTATCTTGTGATTAGTGGATGAGCAGCTAGCTAATCCGTAGAATTCACAGTAAATAAAAGCTTTCAAGCAAAATAAAGGAGTGACTTGAATTAGAAACTTTGTCGTTGAACTATTGTGGTTTGTTGTACTAATTTTGACCTCAAAAAAAAAAACTTCATGGTAGCCGTTCTAGAAATAAGAACGTGTATCGCACCCTAAATCTATATATATATGTACAGATACTATCTTATATATCCAAGAAGTTATTTATAGTTAAGGTGATGTAACCATATGTATAGAATCCATTAATAGAACTGCTGTCGAGTTTTAACCAAAAAAATTACTAATGAGAGTATTTTGCTAGTTTGCTATCTTATGAAGTAGATTAACAAAAAGTATTTTATTTTTGTTATAGTACAATAGTTTTAAATCAAAATTTCTTTTTTAAAACAGTAAAACTGCCGTCGAGGAAGACAAATTAAATAATGGAGACGAACTAAGTATGGATAGGATAAGTGAAGTAGAGTGGAACTAGTTAAAAGATAGGACAGCTAATGCAATAGTGGGACCAGGTGGAAAAGGAGACAAGAAAGATTGTTATTTTATAGATGGAAACCAGCTGTTTCGCCTGTCCTAAAATATCCCAGGCAGGCTCATGCTCATGGATCCCACTCTCCCAAATTATTTCGAGCATCATATCACATTTGATTCTATGTAATTATTCACTAAACCCACATGCATGTTACGTTTTATTCTTTGTTTTTGGTGTGTAAGATTTCAAAATAGAAACACTTTAATAATCTCACAATAATTCTCACAATTTACTGTTACAAATTTAAACGGTAGAAGTAAAACTGCCGTCAAGGAAGACAACTTTAATGTTATATCGAAAAAAACAATTTGACTGAAAATTTAAATCGATAGCGTTATGATTGGTTTCTCACAATCCCGACCCAATGCTAAAAGTGTCAAAGGTAAATTGAGAGATAATGCTCACGCACTGTAACTACGAAGTCCACGAAAACCGGAAGACGAGTCAAACTCAACGCATTAAAGTCACAAAATTAAAACGGTAAAATCTTAAATTTAATGGTGAAATTAAATTAGCTAAAAGGTTTTGATTCAGGCATTTAACAATGATGGATGAAAAAAAAAGAGGATTGTAACAGAAGACGGTAAACTTTTCCTACTGGTTTTCCAAAATTCCTTAGTTTTTCTATGCGTTTTCTTTTGTAATTCAGCTCACGTATCATCAGACCAAGATTTTTATCTACAGAAGTTTTAATTCGATTTCTTCTCACGACTTTTAAAATCATTACACCGGATTTCTATATCAACAAATAAGTTCAAATCGAAATAGGCAAAAGGAAAAAATAAATCAAACAAAAACATATGACAATAACTTAAATAATAGTTTAGTCGATTTTTTTTTTTATATATACTTGCTCGGTTCACCTAATTTATCTATCAATTGAGCTTTCGAACACGGGGAAAATATTTATTAACTTGATTTGATTTCGGTTGGTCTGAACTGGCCTTGACACTATGTCACTATCAACGTTCTTATTCGTAATTTTGAAACCTATTAGATTATTCAAAAATATAAAATTTGAATCATATCATATAACCATAAAGTACTTATTCAGCTTATGGAAAAATGATTTGTCAATCTAGAGTTGAAACAGCTAATCACTTTTTAAAAAAAAAAAAAAAAAAAAACAGCTAATCACATCCAGATGGACTAGAAATACATATATACATGCATAATTAAACACAATTCACAACAACACAAGTACGAATAAACTACGTACTTATATAAGTCGTTTGCTTATCAAGTTAAGAGAAGAGAAGCTAGCCTACTTAATTAAC
Organism: Cardamine resedifolia; assembly: GCA_014578085.1. Taxonomy (NCBI): domain Eukaryota; kingdom Viridiplantae; phylum Streptophyta; class Magnoliopsida; order Brassicales; family Brassicaceae; genus Cardamine; species Cardamine resedifolia. The sequence goes on along the minus strand of VBRH01001142.1, from coordinate 14,877 downwards.
AATCATTTACTTCATTCTGATTAATCTCTCTTCAAGTTCTGCCAAGTCAATGAAAGCCATATCGTTGACCTGCAAAACAAACAAGTTTTCAACATATATATGAACATACCCAATTTTTATCTATGCACATCTCTTCATACGAGATTTATGTTCCATTAAAAAGGTACATATGGCATGAAGCCATTTCCTTTGAATATGACCCAAATACAAAATCAAACAAAAATGAAGTTTTATATGATCTATCCAAAACCTGGAATAGAAAGATATTGAATGTGTACAGTCTAACCCTCCAGAAATATAATGGTTTTCAAACTTATAAGCACTTCATCGTGGCATTTGCAGTGTGATCATAAATAAGCACCGCCATGATCATGTATATGAATGAGGGCTATGAATGTTACAAATATGAACATGGTATATATATATTTATGATTTCTCCTTTCCAAATATTTGATGCTCAACATGGAATGGATACCTATGCTTCCTATTACATATATATATATATATATATATATAATCTGATGGAATCACATCTTCGATATCATACTAGTGTTTTAAAACTTTCATTTTCATGATTACTTTGACCTCAATCGTTTATTTGTATTTACTGCCAAAGAATTTTGTTTTTCGTTTATTTGTATTTGCTTTCAAATTTACCCGGGGGAGGGGGGTCTTTAAATGAAACCACACCAATTATTGCTTTGATCAAATCTTTTTTACAAATAAAACGTGAAAAACCAAACACAAACGTAAGATTTATGAAGAAACTTTATTCCCATATTCTGTAAAAATATTTAATGAAAAAAAGACAAAAAATTTGCTTTTGGTACAAACTGATATTTGTATATACACAACTGAAGTAAGAGTATAGGAGAGGTTTACCTCGGCCTGAATGGTGTGAATCAGTCTATCATCAACAATAGAGGAGGTGGAGTTAAGAACGAAGAGACCATTTTCACTAAGCACTTGAAGAACACTCGAAAACCGCGGTTGGACACCGCAGCAGCGGCTACTAAACATGATTTCCACACCCACCAAACACTGACGAACCACCACATGATTATTCCTACTCATCATCTCCATCTCCTCCTTAGAATCATCACTACTACTACCCAATAAGCTTCCTCTAGACACTAACATGAGCTCATTTCTCCTCGAACTCAGCTCCTCGATCTTCCTCTGTAGATACTTTATGTAGTTCACTGCCTCATTCACTTGATCTGACGTCGAACGCTTACCCTAAATAGAGCAAAAGATCCCACCAAGAAACATAACAAATTAAACCAAGTAAGAACTAGCTAGATCTGATAGTTAAGGAATCTCTTAAGAGAAACACCTAGAGTTAAAGAACGGCACAAAGTCAATGATCCGTTTTTCAATTTTTTTTACAACGAAGAGCATATCAAAGGACATAGATTTAGTAGATCTAAAGGAGTCATGATGATGAATCGAAATCAAGATTAGGGTTTTTGGAGTGACCTTGATGAAGTGAAGAGGAAGAAGAGAACGAAGAGAGGCATAAAGAGAAGCCATTTCTTGTCTCCTTTGTCTCTCAGTTTCTCTGTGCATCATCTTCTCTATGTCGTTATTATTATCTGTACTACATGTCAGCTTCGTACATCGTCTTCTTCTCTTCTCCCGACAATCGTCCATTCTAAAAGCTGTGGTGGTCTTAATTAATAGTATATATATACATATATATATTCCCTTGTTTTCTGATGATTATGAGACAGCAAGATCTGATCTTCTGGGATTTTGTGATCTGGGGTTTGATTTTACTCTTTAGAAGAACAGCTCAGGGTTTTGTTGTAAAGTTGGAAATTATTGCAGTCTTGAATGTTGAGCAAAATAATTAAAGAAAAGATCTTTTGATAATATTATTTTTAATTGAGAAGAAGATATGTTTGTTAGCCGTATCAGAAAAAGGAGGAAAAAAATTAAAATTAAAATATACGTTTGTTAGGGTACGCACGCCGTGATGTATGTCTTCTTCATCCGCTCTTCTTGTATATAATTATACAATTATATAATCAAATAGGATTGTTCTCCTTCGAGATTCCTTGCTTATTAGTATTTTTTATTACCATGATCCATTGATCCTCTATTAAATATCAGTGCAACAGCGGTATGAATAGACGTATAGGTGCGAAGAAATCAATTTGAAATTTATCTTCTTGTTTGAAATTTGGAAAATGAAAAGAATTTGCATTTTTTGTTTTCTTTTCAAAAATGAGATTATGAACGAAGTTGTGGACTAGGAATCAAAGTTGCATGTAGGTTTAGGACACATATCAATCCTTTCAAATATGGAAGTATCTAATCCATGCACTCTCCTTTTACCAAAATAATTTTATGTTTTATAGATTTATTAGAAAATCTTGTGATTGTGTTACTCGACGATTAAACTTAAAGATATTAGTCTGATGGTAAATGTCAAATCACCTTTGTTGTAAAAGTTTATGTAGATTTGCTTGGTTAAATAAACATTAAAGGTAAAAAGATAATAATACCTGACAAAAATGTAAGAGACAATTGTAAAAAAAACTTGTGATACTTTTAATAGCACTTTAAATAATGATAGTACTATCTTTTATGATGTTTGTTTGGTTGGTAACTTTTGGACAATAGAATA
>VBRH01001142.1:1299-12195 GCA_014578085.1 Cardamine resedifolia | reverse complement strand
ATATATATATGGAAAATAGAATGTAAAAATAGATATGTAACATGACAAGAAAAAAAATAGCTAGATTTTTATATCTACCACTATGGTTAAACCAAGTTTTTCTGGTCTCTTTCCTAAAATTGGAGACCCAAAAATAAAATAAAATTGAGCCCAAAAGCAATGGTTTCATTCATCCAGGTCCTTCCCCTCCAGGGCAGACTTTACCCTTTAATATGACCGTTTAATGAATGCATAATATCAGGAAAAAGAAAACAAATTTCATAACCTTTAACGAAGCCCAACAAATCCATTCTATTGATATTCGAAATATGGCCACTTGAATTTCCTATTAGGCCCAATCATGAGGATCAAGTATTCTTTGATTTATTTGTTTAATCATTGGAAACTTTTACCAAATCTTTGATTAATCTGATCTTACCTTACTTAAACCGAAACTGGATCGGGTCATCTGATCTTACCTTACTTAAGCCGAAATATTCGAACATTTTGGATAAAGTTATATCCTTATATCCATTTGGGTCAAGTTAATTTATTGCAACATTTAAGGGTACAAATTAGATATCCAAATTTTCAAAATTATCCAACATTTCTCAAACTTGCTAATATTTACCAGTACTTAGCTGAACAGATTCGTAATTACCAAAATGAATACCTCTAGCGAAAATCGATGCTTAATTAGTTTAACAGGAAGATTGATAACTAAATTACATTAATTAATTATAATCAGATATTCGACAATGTGGAAAGTACAGAACATAATTGGAAATGAGGCACAAAAGCTAAAACAGCGTTGTTAGAAGAAATCAAGTGGCTGTTGTAGGACAAAATGCTCTAAACAATCACACATCTCCAAAACTCTACCACCAAAGAAACCGCTCTATCGATGCTGCTTCCTTCGTGTCTTGAACGGGAATCGAGACTGCGGTGATGGTGAGAACTCTGTAGGCAACTCGGGTGGGCTCATCGCTCCTGTAAGCATCCCTAAAACCTCTTTCATCGAAGGCCGTGAAACCGGTGATCTTTGCAGACACTGCAGAGCTACCTTAATGCACAAAACCGCTTGTTCTTTGTCCAAAACCTGCAACTTCTCATCCACCAGTTCACCGAGTCTCCCTCTTCTCGCCAGCTTCCGCGCCCACGACATGAGATTCGCACGTTGTATGATCTCAGAAGCAGGACCCGTTACTTCCAACGGACGCCTTCCTGAAACCAGGACTAACAACAAAACTCCGTAGCTATACACATCACATTTTTCAGACACATCATCTATGTTACTACCACAACACTCAGGAGCAACGTAACACATCGTCCCTCTCATACTCGGCGTGCTACTAACTCCACAACTCTTCACTGAATCATGACTATTTCTGCGTCGTGCTCTCCATTGTTCACCGCTTAACCCACCTAACCACCAATCTATGCTACTACCTATACTATTACTACTACTACCTCTTCTTTTCTTCCTATACAAATCTCCATCCTCACGCCGCTTTTGATCCACACTACTAACCCCATCATCACTATAAAATTCAGACTCCAAAGTTCTCTTCTTTTTCGTCTTCTCCATTCTCTTACCGAGTTGTTTCCGATACTCATCCTTCCACCACTCTCTCACCATTCTCTTATTCTTCTTCTTCTTCTTCTTCTCCTTCTCTTCATCTAACGAAAGCCACCATTCTAGTCTCTTACTACTCTTCTTCTTCTCAACCTTCTTATCTACTTCCGCAGTCTCACCAATCCAATCGCTACTCGGTCTCTCTTTCTTAACCTCAGAACCAATCCATTGCATCACATAATCTTTCCCTTTCCCTCTTCCAACATTATCTTCTTGCTTCCACCACCAATCTTTACTCTTTCCCACATTACTACCAACCTCCAAATCACTAACTTTCTCCGCCATTTCCGGCGAAACAGAAACAGCGGTTTCCGGCGATGTTAGAGGTGGCTGTACCGTCTCCGGCGACGAAAGAGGAACCTTATAAACACTAACCGGAGACTGATCAGTAAATCCAAAATTAGATTCATCATAACCAGTCGTATTAGTTATCACACTCTCTACTTCTTCAACTACAGATCCATAATCATCAATTTCTAACTTAACTTCATCATTCTCCGATGTAACTGTAACTTCAACTTGTTCCGATTTCAATCTAGCTAAACCAAAATCAGCGATTTTAGCAGAGAAGAATCGATCTAACAATATATTACTAGGTTTCAAATCGCCATGAATCACAGAAGGATTTAAGCTATGAAGATGTTCAATGCCTTTAGCTATATCAATTGCAACAAGAAATCTCCGATTCCATTCCATAAGCTCAGGTGATCTACGGTGAAGAAGCGCGTCTTGGAGATTTCCATTTTCCATAAGCTCGTAAACGAGACTCAAACGACGTCGTTTTTGAGAGAATCCGATAACAGAAACTACATGAGGAGAGTTTAGCTTACCGGCGAAGTAAATCTCGTTTTGAAACTCTCTTTCTCCTTGAAGAGAGCCTGAATCCATTACTTTAACGGCTACATTACCACCGGAGGATGGAGGTAAGGTTCCGCGGAATACGGAGCCGAATCCGCCTTGACCTAGTCGATTTTCCGGTGAGAAAGAGTCGGTGGCTTTTCGGAGAGATGAGTATGAGAATTCATGTAGCGGCGGTTTTTGAGGCGGCGTTGAGGATGAGTTTACGGCGGCGGGAGATCGGCGTTTGCGATTGAATTTGCAGAAACAGATGGAGAGAGTTATGAAGAAAGAGAAACCGATGGCTGCGAGTGGAGGGAAGATGCGTGTGGTATTTTCATGGTGAGAGGACGAGAACGGTGAAATCTCCGGTGCCGGCGACGGGATTGTTCTTGACGGCATAGAAATATTTTGATATTTTTTTTTCTCAAACTAAAAATGAGCTGTTACGAAATTTAAGTGGTCACACAGTAGTTAATGACTTTTTCTTACATTAAATGATTTTTCTTTTTAATTACATCATGCAAAGACTATAATTAAAGTTTGACAGTTGACATTCTGTAGCATTTAATTTAAGTTATGTAGTATCACATTGAATGGTATTATTGGTATGTTATGTAATGAGAACGTATAATTAAACAATGTAATTTCACATGGGTCATTTAGGATGGATAGGGGTCATCAAGGACATTATTTGGAATTTAGGATTTGTCTTATTAAATAATTTAACGATGAAAATGGCACTAAGCCACTAAACACTAGACATTTGATCAAATGAACAGTATTTTTAATTTTTAATCTATGAGTCTGACAACCTGTAACTGATACTCTCTCAGTTTCATGTTTTAGCCAAAATACGCATATTAAGAACGTTACTTTTATTCTAAAAAGTTTTATTTGATATATAAACAAAAATAATTTAACCAATCATGAAAAAAAACTGCATGCTACTATTGATCACACAATATTCAATAAAATTAAAGATTACATAAAAATCTGAAAACATCTTATATTTTGAAACACAAAAAAGCGGAAAAATGCCCAAAAGAACATTTGCAACTACGACATTAACTAGCTTCTCTACTTTGTGATTTATTTTGTGCAGACAAATGCATTCGGACGTGTGGAACAACAGCGGAACAAGTACGGTGTGGTTCTAATAGTAACAAAAATATTAGATAAATTTTATTGTTGAAACTGCATCGTCCTATGCGGTTTCAGTCACCATTCGAAACACCTAGTATGTTCCAAAATAGTAACTTGAAAGAATATTAAGTGAGTCTTCCTTGAGTAAAATTAAATATTATTTTTAACAAAAAACATTAGTATGTTTTTGTTGCAAGTGGAAGTTTAGTTGGTTTATGAGTTTAACTATTTGAAACTGAGAGAGATTCATGAGTTTTTACGTAATTACTAAGTTAGAGGTAAAGTCTATGAAAAGATGGATGAGAACTACAAAGAAATAATGATTAACTTTTGATCTTGGATAACACCCTCAGAATTTTTGTCTGAATGAGAATTAGGTTAACTATATCTCGTTAGGTGGCTAATTAGACCACAAAAGTGATTAGTTTAATTTTCTTTTGACAAACTATTACTTTAGTTGTTAATTTCAGAATGAATCTGAGTCAAAGGATCTTAGAATATATCTTGAAAATCTCTGGATAAATTTGTAAATAATTACATCATAACTGTATTCGTCTACTTTTATGTTACTACGAGAGTGAATACATTTTTCTAGGACGAAGCCATGATCAATAATATACTTAGACACTCAACTAGTCTAAAGCTAACCCACACAGAAAAAAACACTCGAGTAAGACACTTGCTAAAATTCAGCATCCAAGTTGATTTATAATAATAACAACTAGAGGGTAAAAAAATCTTCATAAGTCAACCAACTATGAATTTGTCTAATGGTTCAACACTTTGGTTACCAAAACGTAAAGACAATAATAAAGATTATATGTTCGATTGACGTTGGGAGGAATCTTCTCTCTAAATAAAAGTTAAATTACAAGGCTTTAATATACGGATGCACATACCTAAAACCTTTTAAACATCAAAAGAAAAATAAACTTCCATGGTCCTAATGTCATTTGGGGGAACCTAAACCTGGAAGGTTAAGTAAGGAGGGAAATTAGTTGATATTCTGATTTGGTAGTTTGAAATTTATCATCTGCTTTACTCCTTGTTTTAGTAAAAAAATAAAACAAATCACAAAAGAAAAAAAAAAGATTGTTGATTCTAACTTCTTTTGTGGTCCAATCTTGAAACTAAACAAGACGTAGAGAGAAGCTAAAAGGCCCACAAACACAATTATGATTCAAAGAAAAGTGCGACACAAACACTGAGACGATAATGACCCAAAAAGAAAAGAACAAAAAGAAATGGGAATTATTCAAAATGAACATTCTCTATCTCACTCTTTTTAACTTCAAAGACAATTTTTTTTTTTTAATAACAAAGACAATTATTGATTCTCTTCATCTGTGTTTCAAATTAGGACCCAGTCTCGGTATTCGTCTCAGGCTTGTTCGAAACTTCGAATTTCTCCATCGAACTACGATAGTTGCCTTTTTTTCTTTTTCTTGAATTGTTCTCTCTGATCTTTTTTGTTTTACTGTTTATTTATTTTTAAAAGTTTTAAAACAATAGTATGATGTTGGCCTAAAAGCCTATATAGCATATGGTTGAACCAAGTAATGTCGTAGAAGTAGGTATGGACATATGGATAATGTGTCCGAGTTCAAACCCGAGTTCAAACCCGATCGGGTTCGGATCTATCGGATTTATGTATTTATTATCCAATAGAGTAATTATAAATATTCGGTTTGGTTTCAGTTCGAATCTTGTCGGGTTCGGGTTTAAAATTTAAGAACCTATAAATATAAAAAAAATGGGTATTTCATCGGTTCATATATTTTATATCCGAATATACTTAAAATCTACCCATATACCCAAAATATAACTAAATTACCCGAATATATATATAATATAAAATACACAAACACATAAAAAAACTCAAAAACATATAATATAACTCCAAATTTAATATTCAATGACTGAAAATGATAGATTAGTGACAACAAATCCAAGTTACACAAAGCAAAATCACAAAACAAAAAATATAAAAACCGTAAGTACTTATAAGTGTCTTTAGTTTCGGGTTTATGGGTACCCCTTTAGTTATCGGTCCGATACCCACGGGTAGAACTACACATGACCCAATAAAGTAATTTGGAAATACCCATACTCTACCCGAACCGGTTTTTTCGATTCCAATTCGGGTTTTAGGATTCGGTTTTTATGCTCATGCTTTCAATTTTGCAAATACACAAAAGCTTGTCATTTATTTTGAAGCACGGTCACATTGGTAAATAGATAAGAGTATCTTAGGGGTTTTTTTTTCCATCTATTAACCACAAATACAAACAACACTATAAGATTAGTTTTTAATATTTTGAATTCTTGTGAGTATGTCTATTCTAAAGAGCATATAAATTGTAAAGACTAGTTATAAACATTTTCATTTGCTCCTTTCAATCTTCCACATATTCGTATAAAACTGTTTCTCTTTTCATATTTCAATATTTTCCTATAAATAGATTCTCACTCAATTATTTTAGTATTTTCTCCTATTTTATAACCATTTAAATTATTCTTATAGATAAAAACATTTACCTTCAAAAAATTATAATTTAAGTTTTCACTTGAGTTATTTATTTTCATTTAACTTTTCAACACATATCTGCTTAACCATTTATGTGTTGCATTTCGCTTTCAATTTTCATGCAATTTTGATTAAAACCACAAATTCTTATTAGTAACACGAGCATACCTTTATTTCACATCATTTATAATAATCGGGTTGCTTGCGTTAAAAAAAAAAAACGTATATTACATAACTAATTTAAACCATTGGAATGATTAATCCAAACTTCTTTTTCGACAAAAACAGACGACACATTGACGCCAATGTCACGGGCCCCAGGCCAGTGTCAAATGAGCTAAAAAATCCAACCCAAAGTACCATTTAGTAAAAAGATGGAATCAGGCTAACTAATTATCTAAATGACCAATAACTTCAAAATTGGTTGCACAAACACACATCAACACACTTAGAGAACAAATGTTTTCAAATTAACTCTTATTTTATTTCTCAAACCACTAAACAACCTTAATAGCCCATGTCCAAAACCACTCCTTTTCACACTCGCCGTTGTTAATATATTTCGTAAACCCATTTCATAACAAAACAAATAAACAAGCGCTAAACCCTAAAACTAATCAAGGCTCATCGCTATATCAACATCTTATTCCTTGGCTTTAACCTCTTAATCGCACAACCACCCAAAACCGATCCGAAACGAGTACTATCGAGAGCTATTCTTGAGATCAATGACAATCACACTTATATTGTCACTGCTTTGTCTACCCAAAGCCAACCGCGCAAGCAACGTTGCAGCCAATGCATTCCTTGATGGATTATGTTCTCCTCTATTGTCGTCTTCTTGAGCTGTTAGGTTCAAATCAAGGCTCGAGGTAGCTTCTTCACGGAGACAAAACCTAGCTATGTCACATGCTAGCTGACTCGAGAGAACGTCCCAAAGCCCATCGCTGGCTAATATTAAGCATTCATCTCCAGGTTCCCTTCTCATGATTGTTACTTCTGGTTCCCATGCTACCATTGGTTTTAGATACTTATCCCCTGTCCCATGGATTGTAACACAACATTAGGAACAATTTGGCCATAATAAACTTAATGTTTTCTGAAGTAACACAAAAGATAAAAATAAACTTAAATTCTTTTGAAATTAGAAATAAATGTAAAAAAAAAGGAAAAAAAGAAAAGAAATATGTCTACCGTTCTAATTTATGAGATGGTTTGTTTGAATGCCCACAAAAGGAATTCAATTATTATTATTTTATAATTAAAACTACAAATAAAAATGCAAACTTGTAGAAGTGAAATTTAAAATGAATTATATTGGAGAAGATAAAGTGGTTTAGGCTTGTACAAAATACTAGTTGGTTAAGTTAGACCATATGTATATATATTTTGTACAGCTCTAATTTGCGGTAATATAGAAATATCTTCAACAAACTTTTCTGATCTTCTTCTCCCTAAGCGCGTAATATGGTATCAGAGCCAGGTTATGTTGAAATTAGAACTCTTAAACATTTTTACCAAATTTGTTAACTTACTTTAATACACTTAAAATGCTCTATATACCTAAATAATATTAGTAAGATTACATTTTGAAACCAAACCCAAACCCAAACCCACAATGATTCTTACCAACTTCGACTCTTCCCCAACTTTCAAATCATCTTTTAGCAAAATCCTCATAATTGAGAAATATTTACCTATGGCCCTTGACGTTGCTAGAATCCCTTCAACTCTAGCTTCATCCACTACTAAAACTCGACCACCAGCTGCTTCAATCCTCGCACGCTCGTCTGGTCTATCCGGCTGCATAAAAACTCAACAACTTCAAAACCTATTTGGTCTGAGCTAAAACAGAGTAGTGCCCAACTCTTAAAGACCAAACCAAGAATCCAAATCTTCACATAAACAAAAACCACACCTTATGATCGTTACTCAGAGGAATAGACACTCCACTTCGACACAACACGGCACGTGAGTCACCAGTATTGGCTACCACGATATGCTCTTGCGTTAGAGCCACCGTAATCGCCGTGGATCCAGAGATCCAAACCTCTCTCGGATCGCAGTTGCAAAGCGGCGCACTACTCCCACACACGCACGTGCTCGTGGCCAGCTCATCCATCCTCTTAAAACTCCGTTTCATCACTTCTCTCCATTTCTTCTCCACGACGACGTCGTTTTTACTTCCTTCTTCTTCTTTCTCTTTCTCCTTTTTCTCCACCTCCTCCTTCACTAACGTGTGCATCGTCGTGCTGCATAATGTTGACACCTGTTCAAAACATCAAATGAAAATGACCAAAACACCCTTGGAATTAAAAAATAGTGGAAATTTATGTTTCCTTGTTTACCTGAGAACCACCATGGCCATCATATACACCGAAGAAATGAACCGGTCTTTGCTGGTTAGACTCCGGTCGACAAAAATTCGGTTTAACAGTAACCGCATCTTCCATCCTACGAGATCTTCCCATAACCGAAACTATTCCGTACAACGGCTCCTCCGTTTCTTCTCCCTTCCACACCGGCGTTTCCGATTTCCGATGAGAAGTGAAGAAACCTCCGATATCCGCCGGGAGACCTCCGATCTCCAACCTCCGAGCTTGTTTCCTCAAAGGAATGTCCAAGCTTGAGTAAACCTCATGCTCCGTCCGATCACGATTCCTTAGTGACGACGAACTTGGATCGCCGAAAACCGCCGCTTGCCTCCGCATCTCGATTCTCCGTCGACGGCGCTCTCGGCATTTACTCGGCGAAACGTCCTCTTCTCGTCCGGTGGAAATTGTTCTGTAGATTTCGGTCATCCTTTTAACATTCGTTCTCGGAGGATTAAGTGAGCACCGCTTTATATAGATGGGGCCGAGAGAAAGAGAGAACTCTCACTTTGAACATAAAGGCTTACGAGGAAGAAAGGACACGTGTCAGTCTTTGGATGCATTCGCGTGTTAAGCTCAGGTGTTAAGTTGTTGTCCACGTGGAAAGACTCTTTAAACGCATCTTGTTTTGAGTTTTCTTTGATTTTTGAAGATATTTTTTAGTTTTTTTTGCCTCTTAACTAAAACAAAAAAAAATTTTGTATAGTCCATCAGATATTATTAATATCTATACTAAATATTATAGTTACATAGTAACATATACAAATAAATTATATAAGTTAAATGACCAATGCTAAAATTAGTACCGACAAAATAAATATAAAATCCAACGAATTCAATCGTTTACTATATGATTTTTACCATTTAAATAGAGATATATATTAAAAGTAGCGATTTACGTAAAAAAAGTAAAATTTTAACAAATGATACTTCATCGGGAATATCGGGTCAAGATACAATAATAATAAATATAGTGTTGGTCACATAGTTTATGGTTCTCTGTGTATGTTTTTATGCAAATTTAATTTTACATATATGTATTTATACACTAATTTAGTTTAGATGTGTGGTGATGTGTTGGATAATATTTCATGTAGCTCACAACTCTTTTTCCAAAAAGATAATACAAAATTAAATATTATTATTTCGAGTATTAAAAAGTTAAAAATATCCATTTGCGATATTGATATATTGGATACCTTTAACTCTGGGTACTGAATATAGATGTTTTTATAGATGAATCATGAGATAAAACATATATATTTTCAGATTTAGGTTAGTTGTGTTTTTATAATGACTTCAAGAAGGGTTTATATTCTATAAAGAGTGTTTTTAGTTTTTTTTAGTCATTTTTCGAATTTTAATCATTTTTTTAATTTTGGTAAATTTTAAGATGTTTTAGAATAGAAATTTTTTTTTGGATTTTTTTGGATGTTTGGAGATGCATCATCGCGTATAAACGTCAAAAGTTTGGTTTCATATAGAAGATATCCCGTTGGTAGATTTTCTTCATATTTTATCACAAGATATATGAAGATGTTAGCTTTCATTTCCAAATGGTTTGAAAGAATTCTAACTGTAGAATCCAAAATTATGACTAATTTACTGAAAAATGTTAAAATGGCTCGCAGCTGAAGCAAACTCGGAATGAAGTACTAATTGATATAGCTTAGTTACCGATCAGTAATGAGTCCAGCCACAATTTTAGAAGCTCAAACTTAATCAGAACCGACCAGTACCTATTCCCTTTGTTATCTAATAAACTTAAGACTCGATTTAAACATTGTTCTCAAAAAATTCTAAACTCTATTATATTTCATTTTTTCAATTAAAATTATGTTTTCTTCATCTATAGTCTTCCAATTGAGTTTTGAGTTTTCTAACGGAAATTCATGGTAGATTTATGTTAGGTTGATTTGGAAATTGATCAGTTATTCATCTAAGTTTGCTATTTATGTTTAATCTATTTTAATTATTTAGATTATGCTATAGGTTTATTTTATTTTGGCACCAAAAGTGTTGTTGAATCAATCGATCTAGATAAGTAAAGTGTTCTTAACTAGTTTTTTTTTTTAAAGCTAAAAACTAAAAACATTCGACTTTTTCAAGTTCGTTCCACAAAAAATTTAAACAGACCGGATTTTGAACCTTCACGAATACAGGTTCCGACAAAAAGGATGTGATCATCAGGATAATAGGTTTGATTACCCGAAACAAATTACAACCTATATGATTATAAAACAAAAATATTTAAAAATGACTAATTTAAATTAAATATTTATTGTTTCCAAAAAATAAATTAAACATTTATTTTCCAAACGATCACAAATTCAAGCTAGTAACTTTTACAAATTGAAATTTGTTCTTGAATATAAAATTAAATATATATATATATATAT
>VBRH01001140.1:7487-17655 GCA_014578085.1 Cardamine resedifolia | reverse complement strand
TGTAACCAAGTTTTAACGAAGTGAAAATGACATGAGGTAAATTGAGATCGATTCGGCTCTAAAGACTTGAGTACGGCTTACTGCTGCGGAATGTGATCCGACTTACATTGTGTGTTTTACCTCGGCTTATGATACGATACTGAGATCGGCTTACGACGCGTGAATAAGGTTGGCTTATGATGCGACGTTGAGGTCGGCTTAATCTGCGTAGCTGAGGTCGGCTTACGATGCGACAATGAGGATGGCTTACTTTGCATAGCTGAGGTCGGCTTATGATGTGACAATGAGGTCGGCTTACGATGCGATAATGAGGTCGGCTTACACTGCGTTGCTCATTTTTTGTATTTAAAATTCAAACATTGTTGAACAACAGCTCGGCAAATGGCGAAAAAATGGTAAGAGTTTTATCCTCGGGCGGGACGTCTCCTCGTTTACCTTAGATAAACTTATGCTTGATTTTTTGTAGCGAGCATTTAAGCTCGGCTATTTGCGAGATGACTCGGATTTTGCGGTTTAAAGATGCGAACTGAGAGCTCGGCTTATACTCGCCCTTTTTTTTTATATAATGCTCAAGTCGGTCGAGTTTACTCGGCTTACACTGATTCAGACGACTTAGAGCAGTTGGTGCGAGACTAACCCCGGCTTTAGGTTACAAATGCGAGTTGCGATCTCGACTTATATTTCCCCGTTCATTTTTCGTAAAAGTCAGGCCCAATTGTGCGGAATTTCGACTTATTTGTCTCGGACGACTTATTGAATGCGAGCACGGGGAAATAATTTTGTCTCGCACGTTGAATGCGAGCGCGGAGCTCAGCCTATAATTTTGTTTTTTTTTTCTAATACGAGCGCGGAGCTCGGCTTTAAGACTTGATGCGAGGCGGAGCTTGGCAAGTGATCTGAGGTAATTAGTGATTGGGGATGATCTTCCTTAGCAACTTGTTGACGATCATAGATGACGGGACTGAGCTCGGTTTAGATGTGGATAAAGTAGCAAAATACATGTGTGTATAGAGTAATTGTGAAGAAAAAGTGATTAATGATTAGAAAAAACTTATATGGATGGTTATGAGGAATTGGAGGTTGTCAACGACGAGCTGTGAGTTTTCAGGGATGACCTAGGAGCTGGGACAATCATCCGCGACGACCTGGGAGTTGGGACAACCATCATCGACGACCTGGGAGTTGGGACAATCATCATCGACAACCTGGGAGCTGTAAGGGACGACCTAGGACCAGCAGAGATGATGACTTGAGATCAGTAGGGATGACCTGCGGCTGTAATGGATGACCTGGGATCAACAGAGACAACCTGGGAGTTGGAAACTGTCAAGGGTGAGTTGGGATAGTCAACGGCGACCTGGGAGTGTATATGTTCCGCAAAAACGGCGATATCTCTCCGCAAATAGCTCGGATTGAGACGAGGTTGGATTCAAAAGAAGGATAAGTCTTGGGGCTTTCCGTTGATATGTTATACATTTTGTGGTTCCTTGTGGTTCGTGATAAGTGAGATTTTCTAGGTCTCAGGTCTATCAAATAAACCCTTGTACGTTGAGTACTTAGGGATCGAATCCACAGGGAAACAAGAACAACACACTAAGAATGCAAGACACTGTTTAATCTAAGCGATATAAAAATTGGGTTTTCATCGAACTAATCGAAATATTCAAAACGGATAAATAAACGAGTAATGAAAACTAAGCACTAGAATATTGAACTAGAAAATAAATCATTCAAATAACCAAACACAATTTAAAGTTTAGCAAACAAGAAGTTAAATAAGTCAAAATGATCAACAAGAAAACTTTAAACGTTTTTACTCGATTCTAAACAAACGAATCCTCGGGTTAAGCTAACGACTCGGGTGATCCTTATTCTGCTCTAGACATTTAAACAATCAATCATCTGTTTCCTAAGACCTTAGATCGCTAATAAAGATTAACCCACGGCCATGGTGATAACCCCTTTGAAAGTCATAAATCCTCATAAATTTTCGGTTTAGATTTTCTATGACTAACAAGCATTAAATACAAGTCTAACTAGCCACAATTCACCTTAGACTCAATTTTCGGTTGACTAAGATATGAAAAGCACTTGTTAAATTCATTCGGGAACTTCAAGTACACCTTTCGAGTGGTGAAACTCCTAGTGATCTAAATCAACTTGATCAAAGCTAATCTAGCATTAAAAACACTTAACAAGTAAGGAAGGCAAATAATATAGCAATTAGAACATCAAGAAAATCCTAGAATCACCCTAATCTATTTCACCCAAGAACTCTAATGGATCTACTCACACATGTTCAATGACAAAAGTAAACCATAGAAAAGATGGATATGATAGACATAATCAAATTTTTGCTAAAAGATTCAATAGGAAATCAACAAATTAAGCTTAGATGATGAAAGTGTTAATGAAAAACTAAGAAGAATCAACAAGAACAAAGAAGAACCGAGAGAGAATAAGATGATAGAGTTTCAGATGCAAAAGTAAGCTTAAAACATAAAAAATCCGATGCCCATAACATTATGGGTCTTTTTCTTTTATAGAAAAAAGTTAGTCAAAGAGTAGGTGGGTTCAGACCATGTGCAGCGGTCCAGTCATAGCGGTAGGGTACCGCTAGGATCTGCTCATTCACGCCCTGAAGAGCTGGTGGAGCGGTCTTCACTAAATGAGTCGTATCTCCTTAACCACTGATGGGAATCACTTGAAACCACCGTCATTGGAAAGCTAGCTCAATGTCCTTTAACTTTCATGAAGAACGCCGGAGCTAAATAGGAACGGAAAGTCTTCGTCGGAGTCAATCTTTCAGACGATTTGGACTGGCTCTGCTCGTGCAGGTTGTAGCGGGGGTGTCATAGCGGTAGGGTACCGCTTGGATTGACATTCGACCTGCAACGGTCCTTTGTAGCGGTCAAACGACCGCTAAGATTAACACCAGAGCTTCAGAACACTCCATGCTGATCCTAGCGGTCCTGGTCCGCTGTGATCGTCCTTGGGCGGTTCTGTTGTAGCGGTCTTCACTAAATGAGTCATATCTCCTTAACCTCTGATGGGAATCACTTGAGACCATCTCCATTGGAAATCTAGCTCAATTCCCTTTAACTTTCATGAAGGACTCTGGAGCTAAATCGCAACGCAAGGTCTTCGTCTGAGTCGATCCTTCAGCTGCTTTGAACTGGCTCTACTCGTGCGCGTTGTAGCGGGGGTGTCATAGCGGTCAAACAACCGCCAGGATTGACACTAGAGCATCAGAGAGCTTCAGGTCATGTCTGCTGATCATGGCGGTAGGTGCGTGGCGGTAGGGGACCGCTACAGGCCGCTATTCTCCAAAAAAACCATCGTTTCTTCACTCCGTTCGCCTCGGATCTCCTTTCCCGAGCTCCAAGTTTCCCAATCACCTAAAATGACTCAAAACATATGCAAAATGCTATATATACAACTTAGGACTCTAAAATGCAACTTAAAACAAAATGAGACTCAAATGCATGAAAAACTCCCAAAACTATACAAAGTGGGATTAAAAATCTATGAATCTAAACCTTAAAATCATGCAAAATATGGTGTTATCAGTTCGCTGGGAAACTTGTCCCGAAGTTAGCCAATCTGGCAGCGACGGATCTGTGTTTTCTTGTTCCGAACAGATAACATATGTTGCAGAAAAACGGTGATAACTCTCAAGTCTCAACAGACAGCTCGGATTATGTCGAGGTCGGATTCGCTGTAACGCTGACTCTCTGGGCAATCCATGGATAGGTTGATTGTTTTATGGTTCGTTGAGATTCATTGGAAAATCGCCACGAAAGGTGGCGGCTTGGATATGTGTTTCAGGGTTTCAAACAGTTTGTGTATGTTCCACGAAAACAAAGATAACTTCCATCAGAAAGCTCGGATTGAGGCGAAGTCTGCTTCTATGGAAAGCTGACGTTTGGGGCAGTCAGTGGATAGGTTGATCGTCACCTGGCTAGTCGGACTTTGTCTGTAAATTTTCTGGCAAGGATGCTGTTTGGACATGTGTTTTAGAGTTTCAGACAGACCATATCTGTTCCACGAAAACGATGATAACTTCCATCAGACAGCTCAGAATGAGGCGAGATTGGCTTCTATGGAAATTTGACGTTCGAGGCAATCCATGGATAGGTTGATCGTCACCTGGCTAGTCCGACTTCATCCAGAAATTCTCTCGCAAGGATGTTGTTCAGATATGTGTTTTATTCTCTTTAACCATCGTCGACCTGGGATGACCTACGACCAGCAGGGACGACTTAGGGCTATTATGGTCAACCTGGGGCCAGCAGGGACGACCTGAGACCATTAGGGATGACATGGGGCTGTTATGGTCAACCTGGGACTAGCAGGGGCGACATGGGGCTTTTGCATTCGGGTCCCCACAGACGGTGCCAATTGTTGAACCGTTGATTTCAGTCCCTCTCTAGAAAATGAATCTCTCTCTTCCAAAAATCTCCGGATCTCCCCTCTTCCGTGATGCACATATCTATTTATAGGAAAAAGTAAGATGCTTCGAAGTCGGTTTGGGCTTTCTTCTTAATGGGCCTTCTAAATGGATATTTCGAACTAGTTTCCTTTTTTGGCAAGTCGGTTTGCCGATCTTGATGGGCCGACTAGATTGGGCTTTTCTGGTTTGATCTCAATTTGAGTCGAGTTAAGGTCATGGTGCTAAACCCGGTACCAACAAAAAGTAAAGAATGAAGGCCGTTTAGGTTTTAGAGATTTAGGGGATTTTAACCAAACATTGCTAGCAAAACAAGCGTGATGACTTCTTGATGAGCCACAATCCTTTCTTGCAAGAGTAAACAAGGAGAGGTACTTTGGGATGAAATCATTTATGGAAGCAAGCATAGGTTCTTGTCCTTCATATGCGTGGATAAGTATAATGCATGGTATGGATCTTCTCAGCAAAGGTCTCATGAAGTTGATAGGTGATGTAACTAGCACAAGTGTTTGGCTCGAGAATTGAGTATTTGATGGAGTTACGCAGAGACCGATGAACAAAGAGGTACAAATTGACATTAATCTTATGGTCTATAGCCTCAATACATATTTTCGGACATGGGACCATATGAAGGATTGTGAGCTCTTCCCACCAACGGACGTGATACACATCATGTCTCTATCACACTGAATGTAAGACCCTCGATCATTACATTAGGGCATGCTCACGAGATGGAGGATACCATGTGAAGAGCGGGAGTTTATTTCTTTCAAATGAGAAGGCGAAGTTAGAGATCCCACGTTCGAGTAAGGAGCTGAATCTGTTGAAAACTCGAATTTGGAGAGTTAAGACGTTTCCTAAAATGCATATGTTTATGTTGTGTGATTTGCCTGGTGCATTGGCTGTTTCAGAATATTTTCTCTCCCAAGACATGCAAGTTGACACGGGATGTCATGTTCTCTTTAACTTTGTGGTCGCAATGCAAGCTAAAGAGAAAATGGACTATATTTTAAATCTGTTGGGGAAGGATGGCTTGAGAGTTGAGACCAGATTTGAAGCTTTCGAATTTTGATCCCACAATTGCTTTGGGGAATTTGGAAGTACCAGAAATCTGTTTTATTCACTGAAAAGCAGAGTGATCTTCTAAGCATGGTGAGAATAGCACAAGAAAGAATCAGAACTGTGGAATGAACAACACGAGGAGCCCGATCATGATCATAACTCGGTCCATCATAGGAATCATAGTACACAAGTGAAATGGACAAAACCTCCAATAGATGTGCTCATATGCAATGTAAGTATCTCTTGGATCAACTCCTCTAATATCCTCTTCTATGAGTTGGAATTTATAGGTAAATTTGTGAACTTTTTGAAAATATAAAATTCTAATTTATTGGTTTCGGAAGATAACTCAGAACTCTCAATACCCTTAAATATTGGAAGTTACCAGTGAGCAAGGTATGAGTACGAGTGGCGTTTGTAAATTTCTAAAATTAAATAGAGCACTATATGGAGTGATGCTTGGACTAGCTAGTGTGTATGAATAAATACGAGGGCATGTATCTTGATTTTTGATAATTAAGCAAACTCCAAATATAGTTGAAAAAAGAAAGAAAAAAAGAAAATTAAAAAACCCAAAATCCAATAACAATAACAATATAGCTAAAACATAGCTTACAACAAATATAGATTGGTCCTCATGGATACAGTTTCCGTAAAGAGCTGAAGTTTTTCAAAGTACATATAACATGAAACATATCAAACAATAACCAAAAAACTGTTACATTCACGAAACAAGGTAGATGCACATGCAACGGTTAGGGTATATCTAAGAGCACAAACTTAGAAGCCAAGCTAAAAAGTTATTATAAAGTCCTAGTCCATAATTTTTACATTCTTCACATGGTCTATAAATGTATAAACCCGTGACGAAGATTTAATCCCGAATTGTATTTCGACTCTTACCACAGTGTTCGTCACTACATTGTAGTACACCATGTAGAAAGGATAGCACAAACGCCATGTCGACAACACAATCTCACCTTCATTAGTCATCCCGGAAATTCTCAAAAAGGTATGTGCAACTAGATCCTTCCAGTAATATGGTAATGTGTAAACTGTTTTCGACCATTTCAGCTCATCGGCATCCTCTAGAACCCGCAGCTTGAAACTTTTTGTGGCTTCACAAATGAGACCACCAAAATCTGTCCATAATATGCCCACTTTACCTTTGCAATTAACCAGAGCTGAATACTTAAATGCAAACTCCAATGCTACAAACTTGAATTTCTCTAATTTAACGTCAAAACAGACCAACATATAAGGTTTGGGGATTTCCTTGCCAATGCACTTAGCTAAGTAATACAAAACTCCATCTATGCATATCTCAGTATGTAAAGGTCGATGCGGTATCGAACATTTGACAGTTCTCCTGGACATTTCTCTTGTCCCTAATGTTCATATTCTTAATGTTGAAACTCGACACGAATCATCCCTGGACATGCATATTACCTTGAATACTTTCTCGATAGGTTCATACACAAAATAGGGTTTCATTTTATCAGCCCAATTCTTAATTCTAACTCTTGGTAAGGTTATGTACTGTCCTGTGCTAGGGTTGCAGATCATTGGTTTCCTACCGTCGCTACAGATAAAGCCACGTACAGAGGCACAAATCTCTTGTAAATAACCAATATAACCTAAAGGAAACTCCATGTGGTAATATGGAGTTAAAGGAGAAGAGTAGTTGCGGTCAGGATCTGAAGTCTGAGGTAATGAGTAAAAGACTTGCATACCATTGTGAATGAACGTGAACAAACACGTGGACGAGTCGATGATATTTTCCGGAACTGTTTGGTGAAATCTCGACGGCGTAGTATGGTTGACCATAGCTTTGACACACGACGACAACTCGCAATGTCTTCCACTGATAATCTCGAGAAGATCTCAATCAAGAGATCAATGGGCATCGGCTCTGAGTTTTGTCTTGGCGGGGGGACATGCTTCGGCTGGCGACTTGCTTCCGCCTTTTCCCCATGGCTGCGGCGCTGAGCCCTAAAAATCGCAGACCGACAGCGACTCTTGTTTTAATTTGGAGATGTGGTGGACATATTTTAAGATTATTTTTTTATTTAGAAGAAGATAATAAAACGACAAAAAATAATTAAATTCAAGCGAGAGATGTAGAATTGTCAAGCAACTTTTGTGAAGATTTTCAAGTTTTCATCCAAGTGTATATTATTAATTCATGAACTTTAATTAGTTTTTTTTAGATGTGTATGATATATGAAAACACCCGCGCAAAACCATTATTTTTTCGCGCACAATTGTTTTAAAATAGTTTTTTTTCATATATTTTATGCGCTAAAACACCAATTCGAATACAATGAATTGAGAAACACGTTTATGCTTTTTTGCTTCACAATAAATATTTCTTCTTAAATTTTTCTTTTCAAAATGGTGGTTTACAATTTAAAAATCAACTTTAACTAATTTGACATGTAGTCAAATCTATTTTTAAAAGTTCTGGAAAAAAAAAATTCGACGGAAAAGACTCCATTTCATTAAGCTGATTTGAATAGGTGTGTGTGATTAGACAACAACTCCGTAACTTGAATGCTTACATGGGAAAAGCAAATATCTCGTGCTCGTGCACTTTTAGCGAGCCATTCCGCATGGATGTTACATTATCTACGAATAATAGATAGAGAAAATGTAGAACATCAAGATTTTGTAATGTGAAATTCATCTTGTTCCATCTCTTTCAGACAAGTTATGAAGAGAAAAGTTTAATTAGCTAAAATATAGCTTACAATATATATTGGTCCTCATGCAATATATAAGAGATGAAGTTTTTCAAAGTAAAACATGAAAGAGTCAAACAAAAACCATTCACGAAACAAGATGGATAGATGCACGCGTAAGGTGCACCTAAGAGCTCAAACTTAGAAGCCAAACTACATTGCTATGTTATAAAGTCCTAATCCACAAGGACTGCATTCTCTACATGGTCTACAAATGTACGAACCTGTGAGTACAAATCTACAATCCCAAATTAGATTTCAACTCTTACCACAATGTTCTTCAGTATATTGTAGTAGAACATGTGGAAAGGATACATAGATAGCGTGTAGACAACACTATTTCACCTTCACTAGTCATTCCGACAATGTCCATGAGATTGGTATCTATTAGAGGTTACATATTAATGAGATATTAATAATGGTTGTTAGATGGTTAAAAGTCATTAAGTGTCTTTTAGCAAGTTAGTTAATTGACTAATCACCACTTGTATATAAACACCAAAGACTTCGCTGTACATATTAAGTTAATGGAACTACACCTTTATTTCTTCTCCGTGTAATCTGATATGGTATCAGAGCGGTGATTCTCACGCTTCAGTTAGGTTCCATTTTCTTCAACTGATTTTTCGGGAATCTTTAAATTTTCTTGAGAAACTTCATTTCTTCCGCTTCATTCTTGTTCCGATGAGGGTTTCTCAATCTCATATAAAAATCTCTCAATTCACGATTCATTTCTTTGAGCTAATCCTTATCATCTGTGCAATTCTCATACCGATTTCATTTCTGTTTTTCTTTTCTCTCGTTTCCTGACCTCCGACTATTGTCGCTTCTCTTTGATCTTCAAATTCGACGCAATCTTCTTCCAATTTCCTCAGATCTCTTCTCAATTTCTTCACATTCAATCTCATATGAGCAAGTGTTGTGAGGAAGTTTCTTTTTGGATTGAATGATTCACATGCGTCGGCTCGTGCTCAAATCATTATGATTGATTGATTGCCTGATCTTAAGTAGACTTTAAATCTGGTAATACAACATGAGAGTCAATCGATGATTAATCACACTCCTCAGGCAAATTCTATGGTTTTCATCAGCCTTATATTCAACACAGCATAAAGCCATTGTTGCCTAGTCCGTCTTCATATGATAATTGAGAGATTGTAGCGGCTATGTCCAATGGTTACAGACCTCGTCCAAGACCTAGTTGTGCTCATTGTGGTATGCAATGACACACTATTAATCGTTGTTACAAGCTGCATGGATATCCTCTAGGTTACAAAAAACTCGGGTTCTCAACATCATAATTGTGGTTATCAAATCAAGAAGCAAGGCAATGGTTACCAAGTAAATGGTTATCAAGGCAGTGGATTTAAAGGGAAAATTAAAGGGACTAGTTATCAACAAAAACAAGTTGACTCTTCACAAGGAAATGTTGCTATGGTTGCTAATGTGATTATTACATCTCCTGTAGTTCAAGATCATTTTCATCAAGTCTCCAATGCTCTTGCACAATGGTCAAGTGATCTGATTCAACAACTGGCTGGTCAATTTTCTGCTCAGTCTCAATCTTCATTGCCTACTATAACATCAAAAGAGGGTGTTGTTGATCCGCAAACATCACCTGGTAATTCTCAAACCCACATCCTTTATGATATTTCTGAACCATGGCTTACCTTTGTGATGTAGGATCGGAAGCACTATGTATTCTAATCACTTGATGATCAAGAGTATCCCAAGTCTAGCTAAGTGGAAGGTGTGAAAGAGATAGAGATGGAGATGTTAATTGATTGACTCTGTAACGCCCGCATTCCAAAAATTAATTGATTTAATTAATTCGGAATCTTTTCGGGTTATGAACCTTAGACAAATCTCGAGAATTTGATTATTTGGGTCGAAATAATCAAATTAGATTTTTGTT
>VBRH01001138.1:1226-22075 GCA_014578085.1 Cardamine resedifolia | reverse complement strand
AACCTAATCGTTAAGCTTACCTCGGACCCCGACTACCATTAGCGAGACTTGAAACATGGGTTACGAGAAAAAGTCTGATAAATTAAAGATTAAATTGAGTAGATTTGTTTGCCCCAGCCCGTTACCTTGTTCATTACGTGTCAAATTATTTGTTTAACCAAATGAAATAAACGAGCATAAACATTACGTGTCATTTTATTATTGGAGGAATTGCGTGGGCGTTTTATTAATCACTTAATTACAAGCGAAACGAGCGACCACATCGTTCAACATCGTCGTCGTCTGTTACCGTCCGGTGCAAATAAGCTACAGAATCTCCGTTAATTTCCTGGCAGTGTAAAGATGAGAATCACGCAGATCTTGTTATGTCTTCTTATAATTGCATTATCTTCAACCTCTCATGTTTGGTCCGATCAGATCTTTCCAGCTCATCTAGGTCTGTATCACTTCCTCTATTGTTCTAATTTCCTTGTCAATTTTCGAATTTTTCCTCTAAAATTTTGGTTTTTGATTCCATTTTCATGTATAGTTGGGACATTCAGCCGAAACAATCGTGAACCAAAGTACCAAATTGAGTTCCTTCCTCAAGATTCACCTTTTCATCCGGTAATCACAATTTTTAAATTTGATTTAAATCTTCATTTTTGCAATTTTTTATCTGATTTACAATGAAATAGTGAAGCTGTTACACAGTATAGTGAACACATTGACTCTGATTTTGTCTAACACTGAGATACATTGAAGCTTAATTTTTGCAATTTTGCATTTTTGATCTGAGTTAAACAATTATAACACAATATGACTTTGATTTATAAAGTGATAATATTGTATCTGACTTATAAGTAATAGAGATATATTGTGATTTTGGGGTTTACAGGGTGAGAATCTTGAATCTATGGTAATGGTGGATAAGTATGGTCGTAGATATTTATGTTTTTTACCAAAAGAGGAAAAAGCTACAAGCAAATGGACAACTACTCAACAAAATATTAGTACTGTGATGATGGAAACTCAGAAACAAGTGAAGCTAAAGACTCCTGATGAATTACTTCAACCACTTAGTGAAAATTGCCTTCTTAGGGTAAGCATTTAAAAATGGTTTCTTTTTATCTAGTTCACAAATTAAACCGATGTTTGAAAGTAATCTCTCCTTGGATGTGTAGCAAGAGGGTTGGTGGTCTTATGAGTTTTGTCATCAGAAGTATGTACGGCAGCTTCACGTTGAGGATGATAAGGTATACTTAACTTCTGCTAAACTTTATTCATTTCTGATTCTCTCTGTTCGATCACTCACTGTCTACTTCTACAACTGCAGATTGTCCAAGAGTTTTACTTGGGTACTTATGACTCAGAGGCAACTGCTGCTTTTAATCAAAATGTATCTGATGCTTCTTCAACTGATGCATCTCAGAGGTAGAAACTGAAAGTTTTCCATAACCTTTTTATACCAGAGGGATATATATATCTATATATATATATATATATATATATCAGTCACTTAATTATAGTGTGTTGTTGCAGGTATCACTCTCATGTATATACCAATGGGACCAACTGTGATCTTACAGGATCACCTCGAAAAGTTGAGGTATATAATTTAGTTTCGGCATTGTATTTGGGCTAATTGCATTATGATTTGTTGTTCTTGAAATTGCGACTATGCAGGTGAGGTTTGTATGTGCTGAAACCAGGGCAATGGTTACTTCAATCACCGAGCTATCCACTTGCAAGTATGCACTGACTGTTCAGTGCCCAACCTTGTGCAAGCATCCGTAAGCAATCTTATTTACCTGAACGCCTATTTTCAAATTTTCATAGTGAGTTTCCTATTGCTCCATTGTAAGACCACATCGTACTTGTGGCTAATAATGTAAACTATATGTTCGATCTGGAATGTTTATTACAAAAGGAAAAAAATAGCTTGAAAAGATGTCCCAAATGGAGACATATAGTTTAGCTGAAAAATGAGTCACCGCTTTATAAGTAAGCTTATGATCTCTTGGTTTGTTAACCTTGTTGTTCTTGGGGGTATTGTAGGCTGTTCCAGCTAGAGAAACCAGTATCACATACAATCCACTGCAATCCGATCCAAGTGGAAGAAGACACGACGAGAAACAAGGAAGAACAAGTAGTAGGCGAATCACCTAAGATGATTGCTGATTCTTGAAAAACCAGCTAGTTGGATCACAAAAGTAAGATTTAACCAGTGAACTGTATATATAAGAGCTAGTAAACCTACATTGTCGGTGTTGTTCGCTGTAGTGTTCATGCCTTTAATTTGCTTGCTGGTAGGATGATGATACTCTCTCAGTAGCCTTCTGCATCCGCAGAGAAGCATTTCATTAGAAGGATTGATAAACTAGTCGTGAAGCAAAGACTGAAACGTTTCACTAGCACAAATATATGATTCGGTTTACCTAGTGAATTCACGCAAAGCGTGGACTGATTTTGTGTGCATGTTTCGTTTATTTCGATAAAATGTGGAAGTTATATTTGCAATCAAAGTAAATGTGTACAATTTGACAACTGAAAATCGAAGGGCTTTTAACCAGATGAGAAGCGTTGAGAGGTATGTTCAGTATTTTTCCAGAGAATTGGATTGTGCTTCTACTGTCCAGAACTTACTCCATTTGTCTCTCCAGAACCAGAGACTCACTAGAGTTCAAAGCTGCTGCAATTTTTTACTTACATCCATGGAAAAGCCCACTGTTAGATGGCATGACTCCTACTTATTTCAGGGCATTGAGGGTCATAATGTTTTTTTTTTTAATAAATAGAGTTTTTTATTGAAAGCATGAGAAATAAAAGGGTTACACAGTTTGATGTAAGGCTCATATAAACCATAATCTTATACACTGAACATAAACAGGAGAAATTCAAAGTAGTGAATTAACCCGGATTGAACAAAGAATAGTGGCTTACAAGCTGATTGTCATTTACTATAGGATAATGGAAAGTGGTGGATGGTATATAGGTAGCTACCATGGTTAGGGGCTTAGGGGAAATATCAAATGGCTCTACGAAGTGGTTGGTAGGTTATGAAGTGGGGAGGAGGAGATGGATGGAATGGAGAGGTTGGTGATTTGGCTAGAGTGGAAAACATAGATGGGTGGAGAAAGTGTAGGAGTAGAGACTTGAAATTTCTTTATGGAAGGAGAATCTTCAAAGGGGAATTTAGTTGTTGAAGCAAAAGTGTAGGACTAGAGAGAATTAGCTAGGGCCATAGGGGTTAACTTGTTTAGCTTGTTAGGTGTGGCTCTATAAATAGTGGAAGATGCTTCTAAATCTTCATATATAATCAAGATGGAACCACAATAGCTGTTGCAGATACAGTAGCAGGGACATATATGTACAATCGCTGATGCACAAGCAATGTCAGCTAAAGAAATCTCTGTGGTAGCAATAGAGGTAGGTAACCTATTTATTAGTTGATGTAGTCACAAGGGCAAGATCAGGGTCGGTTAGAAGAGTTACTAAGGAACAGTGCCGGCCCTGACTACAAGCTAGCCAAGCATCAGTTTAGGGCCGCTGATATGTTTATAAATTTTAGGGGCCATTATTTATGTAAAATCTCTATTAGCACTAGTGGTACTTGAGTCTTTTAGTAACTGGAAGGTCATATAGGCCACAAAAAGGGCACCAGAAGAAGTCCCTAAGGCAATATCAGTTTGGGAGGTAAATTCTTTTTGGATCCGAGTTAGAGTAATTCCAGTAAATTTTCTTATTATGTGCCTTATCTCTTACCAATGAGAACATTAGGGAGGGATCCAAGTGTATTCTACCTCAAATGTTAACACCTCACTATTTTTTATGTTCGATTTTCGTTGAATTTGACAAAAATTTTGTCAGGTTAGCTTCCATTTAACGCCAGCTACATACGTGCTAGAAAGATTCTTCGAATAGTCATCCATTTTCTTAGGTTCACCAACTAAGCCAACAATGATTTTAAGAACTTATGTAGTTGTAAAGTCGAAGGGAATTTCTTTCATATGAACCCACATTGCAATGGACTAAAGAGAAGTGGGAGTAGCATGTCGTTTCACAGTCCAAGGAGATACACTAAACATGGATGTACAAATATACTAAGTAGTTTAGTCTATGACTTTCTTTCGGATTAACTCATTTGAAATTATAACTAGCATTTATTGAGCAATGGGTGCTGAACATATTGATGTGGAAATGACCCCGAGGAGTAGTTTCTAAGATGGTTAGATGGATGGATAATCCTTGACTTCAATGAATTCGTGTAGCACAAACCTCAGGTATATCAAACTTTGGACCCAATACTATCTTAAAATGCTCCAATGAAACAATGCGTTGGAACCTAAACAAGTAGAACTCGTGTAGCATAAACCTTGGATAAATCAAACCCAAGACCCAATAATATCATAAAACGCAACTACAAACTTTGGTCATGAAGACGCCACACACGATGATGGAAAATCGTATGATAAACCGGTTGATCACTACGCATATTACACACCGAAGGATCAAAAAGTTCCCAAGGAACTAAATGAGAATCACTCTCACAAAGTAAAGATTGGATTAAAAACAAAGTTGGATGATTTTTCCGAATGGAGATTACATGTTTTTAAATAAAAAGATGACTTGAAAGCTAAGCCAAATAAATAATAAATTGTCTTGGAAATAAAAGAAATAATGATAGCGATTTGAATGTGGATTCCCCAAATCCATAACAATCCCCAAATATTATCACACTTAATTCCCTAGTAATTTAATTCTAAAGTAACTGCTAGTGCCCGGACACAATTTTCCGAAGAAAATGTTTTAGTTTTGGATGAGCTTTAACTCTATGTTTTCATGGCTTTACAATTCGGGCTTCAATCTATCATCTCAGCCATAGCATGTTGTCACGGGTTTGATCTTTTGGGATCAAACCGTGCGGCCCTAGTCCCCGTTTGCCTTGGGATCAAACCGTGCGGCCCTAGTCCCCGTTTGCCTTGGACAAATGGACTAGGCAGCCTAACTCTCTAAGAAATCCGACCCTTTGTGAAAAAAGAACTCGGAAAAGATGAAAATTCGAGAAAAGACAAAGAACTACTCAATTGCCTCTGCTATTGATAGAAAAATGTTGGATGCTTACAAATGAGGATCTCACCCCCTATTTATACAAAAACACCATGAAAATGGATGGTGGAGATTAAACTGATCTAATGGATATCCCTAAATGGAGCAAACTTTAAGGGGAGGGTTTTAAGGAACATGTTCCCCTAATTTTGGGAGGATTTTAAGGGGAGAGCTCCTAATTTTCGGGAGGATTTTAGGGGATATGTTGAGGAACTTTCTTGAGATGAATCCATCCCATGTGCATCCGGCCCGTGTGCGGAAATGGGCCGTGACAATGTGCTAGCCAATAACCTCACTTACCTATAGGCCTGGGCAGATATACTGAACTGGATTGGCCGAACCGGACCGAACCAAAATTTAGACAATTCGGTTTGGATTTGGTTTAGGCACAAAAACCGATAGGTGGAAGTATAAAATAACTTCGGTTTTCAGTTCGGTTCGGTTTTAAACCAAAAACCGAAACTATACCGATCGATTTGCTTAAACTAAACCCTATATCTACTTTTATCCCTAATTAACTTTCACCCACATTTCTTCTTATCACGACCGCCTTTTCTTCTTCTTCATTTTTCCATTTCTCATATGATTCTTCATCTGCTCAATTTCTCTCTTTATCTGCTATGTCTCTATCCGTCTTCTTTTTCTTCATATGCTCCATCACTCTTCTTCTTCATCTGCTCCATCTCTCTTCTTCTTCATCTGCTCTGTCTTTATTCTTCGTCATCTCCTCACTCTCTCTTCTTCTCCATCTGCTTTTTCTTCTTCATCATCTGCTCCTTCCTTGCTTTTTTTTTTTTGCCGTCAACGTCAAGCGCCGCCTGATTCTGTCCAAAACCAAAACCCTACGCGTATTTCTAATGGGCTTGTTATTGGGTTTACATGTGTTTTTTTGGACAAAGCCTTTGTATTAAATTGGTTTTGGGCTTTAAAGCAAACCGAACAAACTGAAATTTTAAAATATCGGTTTCAATTCGGAAATAATTTTTTAACACTAAACTGAACCGAATTTCTAATTTCCGAACTGAATCGAACCGAATTTTAATTTCGGTTCAAATCGGTAGAAAACTTCCTAAACCGAATAACCCAAAAAACCAAAATTCCAAACCGAATCAGACTGACCAAATGCCCAGGCCTACTTAACTGTGTACCTCCCAGATTTTGTGTGGTATCAAATTAGCATATCTTCTTTGTAAAAGTTTGTGTCATACCTCTTATAATTGAAATATATGTTTGATCCATGAATTCTTGTAAAATAGGTAAATGCCAATCTTTGGTTACTGGATTTTTTACATGATTTACCTTCAAATTTTGATTGAGTAATTGTCCTCTACCATTTGTTGGTCTTGGACTAACATCTGAAATCCAAGGGTCTTGCCAGATCGATAAACCGAATCCCGACACCTTTTTCTACTAGCTTCTTTGTCAACAATATACTGTTTCATCTGAAAAATGGAGTGTATTGTTCTCTAGCTTGCAAAGAATGAACCTTCCTCCTGTAAGGAATTCGCGTATTTAATTAGGTGCCAATATTTTTTTGCCAAATAGCATTTTTAAATTATTCATTGATCGAAAACACACTCTACCTTCATGTTTAAGTTTACACATGTTCTCCCATGCTATCCAATGGAGGCCACGATCCTTTCCATTGGAGCTTCACCAATACTTAGAAATAGCTACTGGAAAGTTTAAATCATGACATTACATAGCTTGAAAGGGCCAAAGCCACTGGTTTATTCAGTGGCCGACTCCTTGCCGTCTTCCGACAAATATTTAGTTGACCAACCATTAATCCGGTCATTAAGTTGTTCTCTAACATAGTTGATATTTTATTCTTTGGGACACCTATACTCTCTAGTATTCCAAGATAGTTATCTATTCCCCCTTTCTTGGTAATACCAATTAGACCATTGTCCTTGGTTTAATTTGATATTCTCGTACCAAACATAATTGATGATTTATTGAAATTAATTTCTTGGCCCGAAACTTCTTCATAGCTCCCAATAATATCTAAGATAAATTGAAATTGTTGTGTCTCTACTTTGCAAAAGAAAATACTTAATTAATCAATCATTATTTAATAGGATATTTGTTTAAATTGCAAGCATCAACATTTAATCATTATTTAGCATCCAATATATAATAGGAAAAGGGAGTCTCTCCAGGCTTGACACATTAGAGGGAGAGAAAAGTACATTTGGCATATATATTTCATTAGGAAAAATTGAAAACAAAATCCCAAAATAAATTAATCAGATCCTCTTCCCTTTTGACGTTAGAGTTTCATATTCATGTCTTTAGCGGAGCTTTAAGTCCTTATTTTTTCTCTACTTTTCAACTCCCATAAAACCATAAAGTTTCTGTCAAAAGGGACTAGCCACAAGAGCATATTATCACAAAGGCAGAGACTTAGCATCCCGAGAATAATTAGCCCTTTTTCCTTTCTGCCTTTTTGATTGTTCGACCATCAGTGCTAACAGAGATGATGAGGCGTCTACTGACATGTGCAAACATGTGTTGGATGCTGATATGTTTAACGGCATCAGAGTGTGATTTAACTGGTTGTAATGGAAATTCTTGGAGGTCAAGCGGCAGAGCCTTGTCCATCTTTGAGGTGGAGGTGAAGTCAAACAGGAGAAGTAGATTATAAGAAAACCTTTTCAACTTTGAGTTAGCCTCTTGCCCATCTTGAATAGAATTGACTTTATCCCTCTTTTTGTTGATGTGAAGTATGCATAAAAAAATTGTTGATGCAGATAGACACTACATCAATGGCGGTGATGAAGGTAAAACCTTACACATCTCTAATCATGTTATGTTACAAAAGAAAAAATTGCATATGTTGAAAAGGGTTTTAAAAGTTGGAAAATTTTGGGCGACTTGGGACTTGGTTTTGAGAGGGTAAAGCCAAGAGTATCGAGTGAAATGGTCAACAAAGAGTACTTAGTATTTGAAACCATCAACGGAAATAACCGTTGAGGTCCAAACATCGGAGAAAATAATATCAAGAGGACCTTTTGACATAATAGTAGACAAAGAAAATGGTAATTTATGGCTTTTAAAACTAGAACAAGAGCTGCATATGAAAGAAGATGACAACAAAAAAGAAATTGGTAAAGAGAAGCTAGAAATCATATGACGGAGAGTTCGAGAATTAGGGTGTCCTAAACGAGAGTGCCAATCCGAGAGAGAGGATTTCAAACACGGAAAAAGCAGAGATAGGTGTGGGAGAGGGCGTGTGTTTCATCGGACATTCGTACACTCCCTCACTGGCCTTGCCGTTGAGTAGTGTTGTCCCCGTGCGGAGATCCTTCACCTAAAAATCATATGGACACAATTGAACCATGACATTATTTGCTTTGCACAACTTTTTAACTGATATTAAAT
Organism: Cardamine resedifolia; assembly: GCA_014578085.1. NCBI lineage: Eukaryota > Viridiplantae > Streptophyta > Magnoliopsida > Brassicales > Brassicaceae > Cardamine > Cardamine resedifolia. Next base: position 13,603 of record VBRH01001138.1, on the reverse strand, counting down.
TCTTTTTCATATCCGGAACACATAAAACATTATTGAGTTAAAGATTTCGAGTGTTGAGAGGGAGAAAAGCTGAACCCGTATGAGTTATTGAGAGACCGGAGCCATTTCCTATCAACACATTCTCGCCCCCATTGTACGGAGCATGAAGTGAGAGATTGCTTAAGTCAATTGCGATGTGATGCAAGACGCCACTGTCAACTAACCAAGGAGAGAGATCCGGGGTGCTGGTAGTTGTGTGGTGCACCCGAGTGTGCCATTGGGGGTGGTGGAAGAGGTAGATGCGGGGCAAGCCAAGGCGCAAGGCCACAATATGGAGAAGATCCTTGTGGCTGAAATTGAGGTGAGGCTGTTTGTGGTTGATATTGAGGACAACGCTATGCTCCATGGCCTTGGACCCCACAAAGTTGACATTTTCCCAAATAAGGACGTGAGGGACGGAAGCCACCACGAGAGTTAGATGATCCTTCACGAGAACCAGAGAACCCAACACATTGTGTCTGATTGCGAAACTGCACCGTGTTTGCCGTGACAGGAACAGAGGAGACAAATGCTTCCGTATAGTTCAGAGCAATCTCACGATTAATGAGTTTCTTATGTAGCTCATCAAGCGTAATTGGCACATCTCTGCCATGAACGATCTCAACAATGGCTCTATAGTCTTCACCGAGACCCTCTGTAATAACGTGAAGAAGATCTTCATGCTCAAGGGCGGCGCCAAGCAGATAGTTGATCAGTTTTGTCGATGATGATTCTCATGTACTCATGAATCGATTTGTTTCCTTTAGTGATGCTTTTGATCTGCTGTTTCAGCTGCTTTATGAGTCCACGTGAGGGCTTGCCGTAGGTGCGATGAACAATTTGCCAAATCTCTCTAGAAGTTTTGGCTCGCGCAACGATTGGCTGAAATGCAAGGGAAAGCGATCCATTAAGAGAACTGTACAACTGCTTGTCTTTTTGTGTCCAGGCTGTAAAACTCTGATTGGCAAATATTTTTTCAATACTTTGAACATTAAGATACAAAGACAATTCAGATATGGCAAAACATAATGTTTCTAATCGGAGGAAGATAACAATATGCAAATGACCAAGGAGATAACAAATTTAACGTTGTAAGTTGCTGTCAACGCATTTATAGTATTTAAATCCTCTGTTTTAAAGCTTTTGGCTTGTTTCTTTGTTTGTTTCAGGAAACAAGAAAAGAAATCCAGAACAAAGAAGGTAGCAAGAAAGGAAAAGAGGGATCTACACTGAAGACAAGGTCAGAAGTGGTCGTGGTTATTGATGTATTCACTATTCATATCGAAAAAGACTGTAGACGTAACAACTCAAATCCGAGGTAAAGAAATTCAGTTTTTTCAGTTTCTAATTTAATATTTACAAATAAAATCTTGATGAGAAGCTATGATGATAAACATCTTCAGTTTTCTTCCATTGTGTGATATCAGTTCCTGCGTATGGTTTCGGGGTCGGTAAGCATCGAATATTGTTGGATATTGTGTTTAAATTATTACCTCGGCATCGACGCAGTTTCCATGTTTCTCCTTAAGCAGCGTCCGCGATTGTGGCATATTTCGGGATTTCTAGAGTCATGGTTCCAGATTCACCTGTTATATCAATTATGCGGCCATGGTCGTCCAGTTATCCCACCAAAATAATGTTCTTTTACCATTCTTTACAATTGTGCGAAGAAACTGAAATGCAGTTGCATGTAGTTTGTGAAGTTTTCGCCAAATCCAAGACACGGGAGCCTCTTCGGACAGCCAGAGCCGCATCCGACCGCCATTTCCAAGCTTCGCGAAAACCCAAGGAATCATCTCCCACAGGAGTGCCAAGACCGCCAAAAGCAGACCCATCTTACCAACACCGGAGAACTACTCGAGCCCACAACGAGAACCGTCCCCCACTGAAATCTCTGAACCACGCCTTGAGACCACCGAAGATAAGCTGGAGGATCCACATAAACAAGATGCAAGAGACAAACTATAGAAAACTGAGCCTGCTCGCCACTACCAAGCCTTAGACGAAGGCGGTACCACAACTGCAGCCACCACCAATGACCACCGCAACAACGCTATAATCCCACCATGCCGCCGGAAGATACAGTCCCAAGAGCTCGACACCTACAAGCCAAAAAACGCGACGAGCACCACTACCGGAAAGACCAGAAACCAGCCATACTCACAAGTCCAGAGAGGACCGCCATGAGCGAGAAAGCCACCGTCGCGAGAAGCAGAGCCGCTACTACCGGTCGGGGAAAGAAAGCATGACACGAACGGCGGGAAGAGAAAGATACTGGCGACAAGAGAGGGGGAGAAGCCGTCCTTGAGCGCCTTGAACCAGATCTCGAACGTCGGACACTACCTCGCCACCGCCAAGCCGAACCCGCCAACCACCGAAGAAGGGAAAAGAAAACTGAACGGACACACAGATCGGTGACCGGAGTTGGCAATTAGGAAGCCGCCGCGACTCCGGCCACAACAATATGAGTGTGGCTGCGCGAGAGTGAGGGTTTTGAGAGAGAATAAAGATAGGCGCGTGTGGGGCCACACGAGGAAAAGAGCCTTTTCGTGTATAGAAACCAAACTTTCTTTTTATACATAAAGTTTTTAAAATAGGTTATAGAAACTTGTCATTAACTTATCTTTTTAATCTTTGGCATTATGGTTAAGAATAAAGCAACCTACATTTTTTTACTGTCAAAGTTACATTGGAAGGAGGCATTCTTCAGTTGAAAAAAAAAAAAAAAAGTTGAAAGGTATAATTCTTGCTTCCGAAAGCGATCTCAAAATTATGGAGCTAGAGTAAGTCATATTTGAATAGATTAGAAGCTTAGCTCCCATATGGTCCTTTAATTTAGACGAAGATAAGAGATGGTATGCAGCAATGTGTAATCTGGAATATCTCTCTATCATATCGAGTAGATAATGTTGTTTACCATCATCGATCTAACGCAATCAAGAAAATAATTTTAGGAAGCAACATTGACAAGAAACTTTTCGTTACATATTGTTGATTACGGTTAAATTAATAGTGTCTTGTAAATGGTATTTGAATTTTCCAAAACCTATTGTACCTGAATTTTCCAAATAATACATTGCTAATGATCAATTTAGACAATTCTACTTCAATTATGAAGATTACCAAATTTCTTATTAAAGATAAAAATCCCGCATAGCGCGGGTTTTCACCTAGTAGTGTTACGTACAGCTTTAGGGGATGCTATAATTTATCTATAGATTTATTTTTAAATTTAATAAACATACAATTACATCTAAAATAATTACTTGTGCTATGGATAAAGTTTACATTATTTTCATGCAAAATATTATTTTTGCTAATGTTTTAGTACTAAACTATTCTGCAACATGTACCAAATTAGCATGAGAATTCAAAATAACTAGTATTTTGATGATCATAATGCAAAAAACGAATTAATAAGTTGGATTTTACAAAACAAAAATCTATGAATTATTGAGATTTAAGTTAATATAGTTATCTTATCTAAGTCTAAAAAGACGTAAATTGCCAGTAAATTAGTATTTGCGTTGTTTTTTTCGGCGTAAAAGCTAATGTTATTTAAAGTATTATAATTTTAATTCTAAAACATTAAAAGTTACTATAAAAAGATATATAATACAGAAAAGCATGGAAATTATATGAGGAAACAACCAAAAAAAGAAGAAGAGATTGTTTCACATGAAAATTATTTTGGATTATATTCAATCAATTATTGTTCATTTCTTATTATGCTTATTTTTAAAAGACAAGAGTCTATAAGCTTTTTTCCTTTTTGGTCAAAGTGTCTGTCAGTTTTAAGCTTTAATTGTTGTTTTTTAAAGATTTAACAACCATTACATGTTTGCAATTTTTTTTTATATTAACCGTTACATGTTTGTCAAACATGGAAGTTCTAAACTTTAAATTTTAAATATTGACCGTTACAAGGTAAAAAAGACAATGTTTAAAATTTAAGTTTAAGGCTTATATGTTTGACAAACATATAATGGTCATTATCTAAAAAATTGCAAACATGTAATAGTTATTAAATATTTTAAAAACAACGATTAAAGCCTAAAACCAACAAACTCTTTTGCCCAAAAGAAAAAAATAATTTGATAGACTTTTGTCTTTTATAAAGAATGGTGAATGATAGAGTAGAATCCAAAATAACTGTCCATGTAACAATCTCCTTTTTTTTTTTTTTTGCACATATAACTTTCTATGTTTTTCTATATCATATATCCTTTTATTGTATCATTTACTCTTTTAAAATTAAAAATATTTAAATAACATTAGCTTTTAGGAAAAGAAAACAAACACACTTTTCCATTATAAATAAAAGCCGATTTACTATCTCACTGTCAATTTACATTTTTTTGAGTCAGCAATTTTCTTGAGTCTAAGAAAAGATAACTATATTTTCTTATATCTCTTTAATTCGTAGATTTTGTTTTTGGAAGGTGCAACTAGTTTCTGTTTTGGATATTTTGGGTTTTTGTTCAATTTAAATTTTGGCTTGGTTTAATTTTATTGGGTAATTTTGGTTCAATTTTATTTTCAAATTAATATTTTAAGATATTTTTAAAGGTGTAGTTATGGTTAATGGGCTGAACTGTCAAATTCTAACACTGTTTAAATCTTCAAATTTTCATTTTGCCTTTCTCAGATCTCTTCACCATCTTTAACCAGCCCAACATCATTGAAGAGCTATTTTTTCAGCTCACTTAATATCAAATCTAAAAGCTTTAAAGGGCTTCTCCAAGAAGAGATGATAAGGAATGATTTTTGTAGTTAAAAGTTAATGACCCCTTTAGAGCTTTAAGATATGATATTAAGTGTATTGGACAAAAAAACCGCTATAATGATGCTTGGCAAGTTAAAGATGGTGAATAGAGCTCAGAAAGGCAAACTGAACACTTGAGGATTTCAAAAGTGTGAGAATTTATCTATCCACATCGCTATGTCGTCCGTTTACGATATTTGCCTTGTTATCTTGGTTTTGAAACTTCTAAGGTTATTTATTCAACATTGTGTTGGTGTTTAATCTCGCTGATACATTATGTATTCACGTAAACTCTCTGTTTCATGGGTGGAAATTGAACACTTTGATGAGAGCAAGACTCCTATCATTTTTCTAGCTACAGTTGAGGACAAGGGTGAATCTACAGAAGAATCATCTCACGCTACAAACAAGCAAAGTCATTTGGACACTAGTATGAATGATATTGATCTACTAGTTCAAGTCCTCAGTAACTCGGAAATAGTCAAGAATTTTATCGCTAGCACAACATGTCAGTCCTCAAAACTTATAAGAATCTGCTAGCTGAAATTAGCTTCACAAGTATCGTTTCATCAACAATAAAACAAAAAACTCTCAGGTAAACAATTCCAATTTACCAATGATGCTCACGATCATGATCATCGACACCTCGGTGCCACATGAGAAAAGATCTCATTTCTGCTCTATCAAGTAAATTCTCCTCGGCTGTTTCAACCATTCAACATTATGAATATAAGGGCACCTATGTTCATCCCATAATTGATGATTCATTGTGGGAGACGGTAGTTCAAAGTCGAATAAAAAAATTCCCGAGGTAAAGCAATAAAAATGTTATGTTACATAACTCACATTGAAGCTTGGATCGCTATCTATGCTGATTCAAATCAACAACTTTTTTTGAATCTTCTCTTCACTCTAGCTACTGTTATTCATCTTCAACGCTCAAAGGAGGAGCTGCTATGGTCACTGATCCTCGCCATCACTGTCATCGACCTCCTCCAACCCTGTAGGTTATTTTGTCTGTGGTGACCGGTTCGATGATGCTCTGGTGGTGCTTCTTAGGCATGGTTGAAATGCGGCGAGGGTGACACATGAGGTGTTGCTCAAGGACAATTGTCTCTCCGTCATCGTCTTCCCATTGCCATCATTGTTGGTGGTAGGTCTGTGGTTCATCTAAGTTATGGTTTGATATTCGGTGAGGAAGAGTTAGCGTGAGTAGATCCAGTTTTGTTAGGGATTATTGACTGTGGCTGGGCTTCGCCGGTGGGTGAGGACTGAGCCAGTAAGCTCTGGTCGCGTGCTCCTACTTTCTCGGTCTTTGATCTACTCGCTTTCCAATTCGTGGTTTCTCTTTCTCTCTTCGCTTTGGTGACTTGTTCTTTGGTGGTAGTTGATCATAGAGGTGGCTGCATCAAGTGGTATTTGTCACGGTGGTGGTTGTTATAATTGTGGCAGAGCATAGACTTCATCTCGTTGGTGGTTAGGTGTTCTTTACCTTCGGCGGCTCGAATGAGCTTATGTTGTTTTAAGCAAAGGTTTCAATCTTTTTGGGCTTAGTGGTAGTGTGGCCGATAAAAATTTGGGCCTCCGGTGCTCCAGTCTGCACCTCCATTGAGTTTTGTGGTTTACTTTCTGCCTTGATTCAAATGTTACAGTGTGTTTTCGAGCGAGTATGTTCTGTAGAACTGCACAATGAAGCTTGGTTTCTGAGGCGGGGTTGTTTCATGAATGGACAGCGAGTATGAGTTGCTTTGGAAGGAAGGCAAAGGTGAGTGGTTACAGAGCGTTCTGAGGACATCACAACTTCCATTTTCCTAGCTCTTCAACAAGCAAATTCATCTTGAAATCTCATATTCACGGAGCCTATCCGCCTCAATTCGGTTTCTCTTGGTATTCTTAGGACTTGTATTTCATCGTTTTGATTTGAACCGGCGAGTTGGGATTGCTTTTCAACGGTGGAATGAATTAAGGGCTAGGACCGTGGACTGCTGATGTGTTGTATTTTTGACGCATTCTAACAGTTACTTTCAAGTCTTTTTCGAGCCTTTATCGAGTCCTTTAGTTTTGTTATGAGTCATTACAAGTCTAAAGATGGCTAAGGGTGAAGATTGGAGCCTATGGAGGAAACTTAACTGAAATTAAAGAAAAAGCCAGAATTTAGGAGCTGAACACCTGCTCAGCCCGGAGCACCCGCTCCCCTTCTGGCGGGACCAAAAAAGGAAAACCCTAACTTTCCTATAATTTTTCGACAAGGAGGCTCCAATACTTATTCAGCCGCTGTTTGCAGACCTGGGGGGATCGATCATTCTATTACTTTTCTTTATTTTTTGCTAAGAATACAGACATTTTTAGAGAGCTTTTACACTTGTAACATTTGGGGAGAAAAAATCTCTACATCACCTTGAGAAGAATTTTAAACCCCTCTTTGTTTTTATCAATTTATTCCATGCATATTTTATCTTCTTCTGCTGCGTTTTTCTCTGCCATGTCTGAGTAGTTCATAAGTTAGGTTATGGGTTTCAAAAGGGATTCAATGATTCAATGAACTGAACAAAGATATGATTAATCAAGCGAATGTCTTCACCTATTGTTGATCTTATTGCCTAGATTAATCTGATCACTTAGTCTCTGATTCTAGGTTAAATCTATTCATCAAAAGTGTAATAGGTTGCTTGATTGAACATATGTGGGCGATTTTGTCCTTAGCCAACGACAGTTGATGCTTAGACAAATCGTGAACAAATTAAACCCAATCAATAATGCTCGTCTGCGATTTTAGATTCAAACGACAATTTAGGATGCTAGGTTGCTAAATAAAATTGTTGATGTCGTTGCCACGACAGTGGGCCAGTCTTACTTTTATGTTTAAGTTCTAGAATTTTGTTGAATCATTTCCTGAATAATTGTTCAGTTCTAGATGATTTGATCCCTGCAAAAAAATTACCCTTGACCTAACGCTTTTCTCTTATTGTTTTTTTAAAACCGATTTTATTTGTCTTGCTTGTTACTTTCAAAACTATAACCTTACTGAATTGCTTAATTGATTTTCTGTCTCACGGAATTAGAGTGTATTGCTGGTCCTCTGGATCGAATCTTTACTATACTGTTGCATGTTTATTTGCGTTAGAAAATAAGGCTTTTAGACCACACAAAACGTGTATATCAACTGCTTTGTGATAGCAACTCCGGTTCTCCTCCTCTCCCTTAAGTGTAGGTCATCGTTTGATTCGTTTTCCCGTCCAATTCCAGTCTGAGTATGAACTTTTATGACTGCTGCTTCCCCAAAACTGCTCTTGCAGTCTTCAATAAGACCTCTCATCGACAGAACTTTGACCATGGTCATATTCACACTTCTTCCTCTTAGTTAGTTTTATCATTGTAACTTTACACCGTAACCTAGAGATTCTGGCAATTGATACACTAGCTTTGGTTGCTTCTATGCTTTTAATTTATTTGGCATATGACCAAATCTAGTTATGCACAATGTATGACTAAAACTTCTTTTGAATAATATTTACATTTTATCAAAATATTAAAAAAAGTCAACAGCTTTGGCATCGCCCACATGATTAGTGAAGCCATTACTACCTATATTATTTCCTATAAAGAGAAGATCATCATTGTGAGAACTCATCAATCACATTAAACTAATCTTTACTCTTAACCAAAATGTGGAACAAAGACAGATTCTCATTTGGACCAATGGTTATGTAATTGAATTGAGTGAAGTGTTAAGGTACCATTCAATTGGTTGCGCTAGCGAGTTGGAGTACATCACAGCGGTGAAAGATCAAATTTCGCCGGAAACTTGAGGTTCCATCTTGCAACATCGTATAACAGCCTGATTTGATGATCAACATCGTGTCAAGATTGGAACATAAGAATGTAAAATGGGGTTGAATAAAAGAATGTGAAATGGTTGAAAAACTCACAGATCTATGAGAAGAAGAGAGTATGGTGAGGTGAAAAGAGTACAAGGTCATCCGAAACGAGATTTCCCCAGAAACAAAATCCTATGAAAGAGAAACACATGAAATTGAAAACCGAACGCTATCAAAGATCAAAATTTGTAACTGTAACATAATAAAAATCAAATTAAACGGAAACCACCATAAAGAGATTCCAACTATAACCGATGACTCACACCAAACCTACAGATTTTGCCTTTCTCCTAGAGATCTCTTGGAAGAAACTTACCCAAAATTCGTAAACTTATAAAAACTTCAGTAATATATTCCTCCTCTAATGACGTAACATGTACCTAACAAATCTTTGATTTTTTAGTTTCATTATCAGACATAACCTCAAAGAGTTTCTTCCGGATGTGGCGATGTCGGAGGAAACACAACTTTGAAAGTCCTAGATAGAAAGCCTTTAGAACAGATAAGATCTCGATCAGATCTGTTTTGTAGAGATGAGGAGTAAAATCAATCCAAACTGGGAAAAATGATTATCATCTTACTGAGAAGAGCAAAAGATCAAACCTGTGAGAGTCTAAAGCAAGCCACCGATGAAAAGAAAGAACCTGCAAACTTAGAAACGACCCTCCAAAAACCAAGCCGATCTATGTAACTGTTAAAGTTGGAGCTGATAAAATATCTACATCTAAAATTCCATATCTGAAAACAAGCAATCTTTATTTGATCAACAACGGAAAAAACCACTTAGAGAGAAGAATAAGAATAGCTCGAAAGAACAAGAGACTGAAAAGAGTGGATTCGATATCGCACATAAGCCATGAAGAGGTTTTTTTATGCTAGCGGCTTGTCACGGGCTTGATCTTTTGGGATCAAACCGTGCGGCCGTAGTCCTCGTTTTCCTTGGACAAATGGACTAAGCAGCCTAACTCTCTAAGAAATCCGACCCTTTGTGAGAAAAGAGCTCGGAAAGGATGAAAACTCGAGAAAAAACAACGAACTACTCAATTGCCTCTGCTATTGATAGAAAATGTTGGATGCTTACAAATGAGGATCTCACCCCCTATTTATACAAAAACACCATGAAAACGGATGGTGGAGATTAAACTGATCTAACGGATACCCCTAAATGTGGACAAACTTTAAGGAGAGGGTTTTAAGGAATATGTTTCCCTAATTTTGGGAGGATTTTAAGGGGAGGGTTTTAAGGAATATGTTCCCCTAATTTTTGGAAGATTTTAAGGGATGTGTTGAGGAAGCTTCTTGAGATGGATCCGTCCCATGTGCATCCGGCCCGTGTGCGGAAATGGGCCGTGACATTCTCCCCCACCTAATTCGGCGACGCCCTCGTCGTCGTGAAGGTCTTAAGGTGCTCTTTGAATTGCCACAAGTCGTCTTCTGGCTCCCATGTTGCTTCAGAAATAGGTAGGCCTTTCCACTTGATGAGGAAGTGTGTTTGACGAGGAACCCCATGTTTCCGGACTACCTTTGATGAAAGCACTTCTTCAATCTCCTTGTCGTAAGACTTGGTCATGATTGGTGGTGCTCGTGTTGACTGCCCCCAGCTTTGATCCTCTATGTCTTTATGGTACGACTTTAGCATGTTGACATGGAAGACTGGATGAATCTTCAAGGTGTCGGGTAGATCAAGTTTATAGGATACCTTTCCCACTTTGGCCGTGACCACAAACGGACCCTCATATCTCCGGATTAACCCTTTATGTATACTCCGGAAGATTTTAAACTGGTGGGGAAGGAGTTTCACCAATACTTGATTACCTATCTTGAACTCTAGTGGGCGCCTCTTCTCATCGGCCCACTTCTTCATCCGCTTGCGAGATTTCTCCAAGCAAACCCTTGCAATGTCGGCATGATCTTCCCATGTTTTTCCCATTTTCTGCGCTCTTGGACTCCGTGTCTCATTGTGCGTTGTGGCCAACATGTGGGGAGTCGCTGGTTGTTGCCCGGTTGCAAGCTCAAACAGACTCTTTCCCGTCTCCTCGCTATGCTGTAAGTTGTAAGAAAACTGGGCAATATCCAGCAACTTCGCCCAATCTTCCTGGTTAGCACTCACGAAGTGCCGAAGGTAACATTCCAACAAGGAATTTGCTTGTTCCGTCTGACCGTCTGTTTGGGGATGCAAACTGGTTGAGAAGTTAAGTCCGGTATCGAGGGTTCTAAACAACTCTGTCCAAAGGTTCTCGGTAAACCAAGGATCCTGATCACTCACAATATTCCTCGGCAATCCCTAAAATTTTATCACGTTCTTGAAGAACGCATGAGCTGCTCCTTCTGCCGTACAGTCTCTCGGACAAGCTACAGATGTCCCATACTTCGAAAATCGGTCGATAATCACCATGATTGACCCGAACCCTTATGAACTTGGTAACGCGCTGATGAAGTCTAAGATACCGATTCCCACGGTCTCTCCGGTATGGGTAATGGTTCTAACAACCCGGCTGGTCGTTTAGTCTCTGTCTTGTCTTGTTGGCACACGAGACAAGTCTTCACATAAAGCTCGATGGTATCTCGCATCCGTGGCCAAAACTACCCAGCTTCTACGAGCGCCATTGTTCTCTTTTGACCTGGATGTCTAGCCTACTGAGTATCGTGACATTCTCGAACAATGTCTCGGTGTAAGCTTCCATGATTTGGGACGTATACCCGTTTACCCTTGGTTTAGAGTATGCCATCCTCTACCCAGAACCGGTGAGTTTTCCCCTCCAAAGCCAACTTTACCAACGCTTTGGCGGTAGGATCGTGGTCGAGACCCTCCTGAACCCAATTCATGAAAGTTCCCTCAGCTTGGCTGATCGACGCTAGTTCAGCCTTCCGGCTAAGTGCATCCGCAACGACGTTACCTTTTCCTGGTTTATACTCCAAGGAAAAGTCAAACTCGGCTAAGAAATCTTGCCACCTAACTTGTTTTGGCGACAGTTTCTTCTGAGTCTGGAAGTAACTCGTTGCCACATTGTTCATCTTAACAGAGAAAGGGGATCCTAAGAGGTAATGTCGCCAAACTCGCAAGCAATGGACGACGGCCGTCATTCCTTCTCTTGGACCGTATAACGTCGTTCTGTGTCATTTAGTTTACGACTTTCGAATGCTATTGGATGTCCCCCTTGCATGAGAACTCCACCAATAGCAAAGTCGGAAGCATTTGTTTGTACCTCAAAGGAATCGCTGAAATCCGGAAGAACAAGAACGGGTTCTTGGATAACCGCAGCCTTCAGCCCCTCAAACGCCTCCTTGCATTGATCCAACCAGTCCCATGCCTTCTCCTTCTTGAGAAGGTCAGTCAATGGTGCGGCCTTTTTCGAGTACCCCTCGATAAACCGCCGGTAATAATTCACAAGTCCAAGGAATGACCGTAAATCTGGTACCTTGGTTGGTGCTTTCCATTCCGTGATGGCGGATATCTTGGCATCGTCCATTTTGAGCTTCCCATGTCCAATGACATGCCCTAGGAAATGCACTTCCTCCGTTGCAAAGGTGCACTTCTCCCGCTTCACGTACAACTCGTTCTCTCGTAGAACTTGGAATACCGTTTGTAAATGGCTGACATGTTCTTTCAGGGAATTGGAGTAGATGACGATGTCGTCAAGATACGCTACCACGAACCTATCTAGATAGGGTTGAAATATCTGGTTCATGAGAGTGCAGAACGTGGCAGGTGCATT
>VBRH01001137.1:22500-25924 GCA_014578085.1 Cardamine resedifolia | reverse complement strand
CGAGAGCCCGGGGCTTAGAATCACGAAACAAAAGTATCAAGAGTCTTTTCCTACGTTTGTTATAATAGGGGATTTCAAGTCTGTTGTTGAGGCGGCACCCGGATTTGAACTGGGGAAAAAGGATTTGCAGTCCCCCGCCTTACCACTCGGCCATGCCGCCAAAACGATAGAAACTAGATTCCAATTTTCTCTTTTTTTTTCAACTCCGAAAAAAATATATATATAGATTTTCAGTCATAAAATCTAGAATCCAGTACAAACCAGAACCATTAACTATTGACTGTAAATTCATGACCATTTTTGAATTCAAATCTACATTTTTTTATTTCTAATAATCTAATAATATTAATAAATGGATTTTTAACTAATCTATATTGAGTTTTTTCAATAAAAAAGAAATCTTCTTCAATTTCAATTATAACAGTAATGATGAGTATATGTAAACCCCAGAATCAGAACATACGTTACGTTGTGTTATAGAGCTATAGCTCTATAATGGGGTATTTTATCTCTCTAGGGATGCTTTTGAGGAATAATTCTCAATAAATTTTTATATTTCAATTTTTGATTGAATACATTGAAGAGAAAATTTCATTTTTGATAGAGCACAGTATGTGCTGTCCCAAATAGAACTGTACCACAATAAAAGAAGAAAAAGAGACATATATATCTGTGCATTCTTTTTGATTTTAATAATAAAAAATTTTAATAAATAAAAAAAAAACAAAACCAGTTTTCTTACCTACTTCAATTCAATGATATTCTAACTATTCTATGATATTCTAACTATTCTATTCAAAACAAAATAGGTAAAAATAAATCTCTTTTCGGCAAATATTTTTTTGAACAATGAACTACAAATACATGGAAAAGTCCAGTGGTAAAAGTTTTCTATTTATTATATGTTTATCTGCTCGAACAGATCCAATCGTGGATACATTTTTTTAATGGTATGCAATCGAATTGGAATATGTAATATCATAGGTGAAAATGAAATGACTTTTTTTCGAGTCTTTACAAAACTCCATAAGTTCCAGTGGTATTTCTCAATTTTATTCCATTTGGATCTCTTTCTTATAAAAAATGCCAATTGAATCTAGTCTCCGTTCATACGTATTTCATACATTCCATATATCGTGGAGTTGAATAAAATTTCATGTGATTCAGTAAACAGAATAGAAATTCCATTATTGCTAGATCGAATTCTATGGATATGATTCGGTGAAGAATGAGAGATGGGATGGTATTTTTTCAATAAACGAATAAATGGTAAATTCAAAAAAGATGCTCGGGGATGGAAAAGAGGGAACATCTACAATACCCGGATTTAATCAGATACAATTTGAAGGGTTTTATCGGTTTATTGATCAGGGTTTAATAGAAGAACTTTCTAAGTTTCCAAAAATTGAAGATATAGATCACGAAATTGAATTTCAATTATTTATGGAAACATATCAATTGGTAGAACCTCTGATAAAAGAACGAGATGCTGTCTATGAATCACTTACATACTCTTCTGAATTATATGTATCCGCAGGATTAATTTGGAAAACCAGTAGGAATATGCAAGAACAAAGAATTTTTATTGGAAACATTCCTTTAATGAATTCCCTTGGAACTTCTATAGTAAACGGAATATACAGAATTGTGATCAATCAAATATTGCAAAGTCCTGGTATCTATTACCAGTCAGAATTGGATCATAACGGGATTTCGGTCTATACCGGCACCATAATATCAGATTGGGGGGGCAGGTTAGAATTAGAGATTGATAAAAAAGCAAGAATATGGGCTCGTGTGAGTAGGAAACAGAAAATATCTATTCTAGTTCTATCATCAGCTATGGGTTTGAATCTAAGAGAAATTCTAGAGAATGTTTGCTACCCTGAAATTTTCTTATCTTTCTTGACCGATAAGGAGAAAAAAAAAATTGGGTCAAAAGAAAATGCTATTTTGGAGTTTTATCAACAATTTTCTTGTGTAGGTGGGGATCCAATATTTTCTGAATCCTTATGTAAGGAATTACAAAAAAAATTCTTTCACCAAAGGTGTGAATTGGGAAGGATTGGTCGCCGAAATATTAATTGGAGACTGAATCTTAATATACCTCAGAACAATATATTTTTGTTACCACGAGATATATTAGCAGCTGCCGATCATTTGATTGGGATGAAATTTGGAATGGGTACACTTGATGATATGAATCATTTGAAAAATAAACGGATTCGCTCTGTAGCGGATCTTTTACAAGACCAGCTCGGGTTGGCTCTGGCTCGTTTAGAAAATGTAGTTAAGGGAACTATATCCGGAGCAATTAGGCATAAATTGATACCTACTCCGCAGAATTTGGTAACTTCAACTCCGTTAACAACTACTTATGAATCCTTTTTCGGATTACACCCATTATCTCAAGTTTTGGATCGAACTAATCCATTGACACAAATCGTTCATGGGAGAAAATTGAGTTATTTGGGCCCTGGCGGATTAACAGGGCGAACTGCTAATTTTCGGATACGAGATATCCATCCTAGTCACTATGGGCGTATTTGTCCCATTGACACGTCTGAAGGAATCAATGTTGGACTTATTGGATCTTTATCAATTCATGCCAGAATTGGTGATTGGGGGTCGTTAGAAAGTCCATTTTATGAACTCTTTGAGAAATCAAAAAAAACACGGATACGGATGCTTTTTTTATCACCAAGTCAAGATGAATATTATATGATAGCGGCAGGAAATTCTTTGGCTCTTAATCGGGGCATTCAAGAAGAACAGGCTGTTCCAGCTCGATACCGACAAGAATTTTTGACTATCGCATGGGAAGAGGTTCATCTTCGAAGCATTTTTCCTTTCCAATATTTTTCCATTGGAGCTTCCCTAATTCCTTTTATCGAACATAATGATGCGAATCGAGCTTTAATGAGTTCTAATATGCAACGTCAAGCAGTTCCACTTTCTCGGTCCGAAAAGTGCATTGTTGGAACTGGGTTGGAACGCCAAGTGGCTTTAGATTCAGGGGTTCCCGCTATAGCCGAACACGAGGGAAAAATCCTTTATACTGACACTGCGAAGATCATTTTTTCGGGCAATGGGGATACTCTAAGCATTCCATTAATTATGTATGAACGCTCAAACAAAAATACTTGTATGCATCAAAAACCTCAGGTTCGGCGGGGTAAATGCATTAAAAAAGGACAAATTTTAGCGGATGGTGCTGCTACAGTTGGTGGGGAACTCGCTTTGGGAAAAAATATATTAGTGGCTTATATGCCATGGGAAGGATACAATTTTGAAGATGCGGTACTCATTAGTGAGTGTCTAGTATATGGTGATATTTATACTTCTTTCCACATACGGAAATATGAAATTCAGACGCATGTGACAACCCAAGGTCCTGAACGGATCACTAAAGAAATACCGCATC
>VBRH01001137.1:10000-20000 GCA_014578085.1 Cardamine resedifolia | reverse complement strand
ATCCGAGAACAATTAGCCGATTTAGATTTGCGAATTATTATAGAAAATTCGTTGGTAGAATGGAAACAATTAGGAGAAGAAGGGCCCACGGGGAATGAATGGGAAGATCGAAAAATTGTAAGAAGAAAAGATTTTTTAGTTAGACGTATGGAATTAGCTAAGCATTTTATTCGAACAAATATAGAACCGGAATGGATGGTTTTATGTCTCTTACCGGTTCTTCCTCCCGAGTTGAGACCCATCATTCAGATAGAAGGGGGTAAACTAATGAGTTCAGATATTAATGAACTCTATAGAAGAGTTATCTATCGGAACAATACTCTTACCGATCTATTAACAACAAGTAGATCTACACCAGGGGAATTAGTAATGTGTCAGGAAAAATTGGTACAAGAAGCCGTGGATACACTTCTTGATAATGGAATTCGTGGACAACCCATGAGGGATGGTCATAATAAGGTTTACAAGTCATTTTCAGATGTAATTGAAGGCAAAGAGGGAAGATTTCGCGAGACTCTGCTTGGCAAACGGGTCGATTATTCGGGGCGTTCGGTGATTGTCGTTGGACCTTCACTTTCATTACATCGCTGTGGATTGCCTCGCGAAATAGCAATAGAGCTCTTCCAGACATTTGTAATTCGTGGTCTAATTAGACAACATCTGGCTTCGAACATAGGAGTTGCTAAGAGTCAAATTCGTGAAAAAAAGCCGATTGTCTGGGAAATTCTTCAAGAAGTTATGCAGGGGCATCCCGTATTGCTGAATAGAGCACCTACTCTACATAGATTAGGCATACAGTCATTCCAACCAATTTTAGTGGAAGGACGCACTATTTGTTTACATCCATTAGTTTGTAAGGGGTTCAATGCAGACTTTGATGGGGATCAAATGGCTGTTCATGTGCCTTTATCTTTAGAGGCTCAAGCAGAAGCTCGTTTACTTATGTTTTCTCATATGAATCTCTTATCTCCAGCTATTGGAGATCCCATTTCTGTGCCGACTCAAGATATGCTTATTGGACTCTATGTATTAACGAGCGGCACTCGTCGAGGTATTTGTGCAAACAGATATAATCCATGTAATCGAAAAAACTATCAAAATGAAATAATTTACGAAACAAACTATAAGTATATGAAAGAACCCGTTTTTTGCAATTCCTATGATGCAATTGGAGCTTATCGGCAGAAAAGAATCAATTTAGATAGTCCTTTGTGGCTTCGGTGGCAATTAGATCAACGCGTTATTGCTTCAAGAGAAGTTCCTATCGAAGTTCACTACGAATCTTTTGGTAACTATCATGAGATTTATGCACACTATCTAATAGTAAGAAGTGTAAAAAAAGAAATTTTTTTTATATATATTCGAACCACAGTTGGTCATATTTCTTTTTATCGAGAAATCGAGGAAGCTATACAAGGTTTTTCTCAAGCCTGTTCATATGATACCTAATAATATGGTATTAAAAAAAGTAATTCTATGAACACCCGTGTGAATTCGGACCTCTCAAATTCAACTCGGACCATAGTTCCTGACCTAAAATTCTACGCAAATCAAGATCGAGAAAAGGAAGTTTTGCAATCATTGACTCAAACTCATTGTCGAATCCCATTCAGCAGAATATGGAGGTACTTATGGCGGAACGGGCCAATCTGGTATTTCACAATAAAGTGATAGATGGAACTGCTATTAAACGACTTATTAGCCGATTAATAGATCATTTCGGGATGGCATATACATCACACATCCTAGATCAAGTAAAGACTCTGGGTTTCCAGCAAGCCACTGCTACATCCATTTCATTAGGAATTGATGATCTTTTAACGATACCTTCTAAGGGCTGGCTTGTCCAAGATGCTGAACAACAAAGTTTCATTTTGGAAAAACACCATCATTATGGGAATGTACATGCGGTAGAAAAGTTACGCCAATCTATTGAGATATGGTATGCTACAAGTGAATATTTGCGACAAGAAATGAATCCTAATTTTAGGATGACGGACCCCTTCAATCCAGTGCATATGATGTCTTTTTCGGGAGCTAGGGGAAATGCATCTCAAGTACATCAATTAGTAGGTATGAGAGGATTAATGTCGGATCCCCAAGGACAAATGATTGATTTACCTATTCAAAGCAATTTACGCGAAGGACTGTCTTTAACAGAATATATTATTTCTTGCTATGGAGCCCGTAAAGGAGTTGTAGATACTGCTGTACGCACATCAGATGCTGGATATCTTACGCGCCGACTTGTTGAAGTAGTTCAACATATTGTTGTACGTAGAACAGATTGTGGCACTATCCGAGGGATTTCTGTGAGTCCGCTAAATAAAAATCGGATGATGTCAGAAAGAATTTTTATCCAAACATTAATTGGTCGTGTCTTAGCAGACGATATATATATAGGTTCCCGATGTGTCGCCTTTCGAAATCAAGATCTTGGGATTGGACTTGTCAATCGATTAATAACATTTGGAACACAATCAATATCTATTCGAACTCCCTTTACTTGTCGCAGTACATCTTGGATCTGTCGATTATGTTATGGTCGGAGTCCCACTCATGGTGACCTAGTTGAATTGGGGGAAGCTGTAGGTATTATCGCGGGTCAATCTATTGGCGAACCGGGGACTCAACTAACATTAAGAACTTTTCATACCGGCGGAGTATTTACAGGAGGTACTGCCGAACATGTACGAGCCCCTTATAGTGGAAAAATAAAATTCAATGAGGATTTAGTTCATCCTACACGTACACGTCACGGGCATCCTGCCTTTCTATGTTATATAGACTTATCTGTAATTATTGAGAGCGAAGATATTATACATAGCGTGACTATTCCACCAAAAAGTTTTCTTTTAGTTCAAAATGATCAATATGTGGAATCAGAACAAGTGATTGCTGAGATTCGCGAGGGAACAGACACTTTTCATTTTAAAGAGAGGGTTAGAAAATATATTTATTCTGACTCAGAGGGCGAAATGCACTGGAGTACTGATGTGTCTCATGCACCCGAATTTACATATAGTAATGTACATCTCTTACCAAAAACAAGTCATTTATGGATATTATCAGGAGGTTCCTGTGGATCTAGTCTAAATTTTTTTTCCATCCACAAAGATCAAGATCAAATGAACATACCCTTTCTTTCCGTCGAAAGAAAATCTATTTCTAGCCTCTCCGTGAATAATGATCAAGTGAGCCAAAAATTTTTGAGTTCGGATTTTGCTGATAAAAAAAAATCAGAGATCCCCCATTATTCAGAATTGAATGGAAACTTAGGTACTAGTCATTATAATTTCATATATTATGCTATTTTTCATGAGAACTCGGATTTATTAGCAAAAAGGCGAAGAAATCGATTTCTCATTCCATTCCAATCAATTCAAGAGCAAGAGAAAGAATTCATACCGCATTCAGGTATCTCGATTGAAATACCCATAAATGGTATTTTCCGTAGAAATAGTATTTTTGCTTTTTTTGATGATCCTAGATATAGAAGAAAGAGTTCCGGAATTCTTAAATATGGGACTCTAAAGGCGGATTTAATCATCCAAAAAGAGGATATGATTGAGTATCGAGGAGTCCAAAAATTGAAGACAAAATACGAAATGAAAATAGATCGCTTTTTTTTCATTCCTGAGGAAGTGCATATTTTACCCGAATCCGCTGCCATAATGGTACAGAACTATAGTATGATTGGAGTCGATACACGAATCACTTTAAATATAAGAAGCCAAGTCGGCGGGTTGATCCGAGTGGAGAGAAAAAAAAAAAAGATTGAACTCAAAATATTTTCGGGGGATATCCATTTTCCGGACAAGACAGATAAGATATCCCGACACAGCGGCATCTTGATACCGCCAGGAAGGGGAAAAACAAACTCGAAGGAATCAAAAAAATTAAAAAATTGGATTTATGTCCAACGGATCACACCAACCAAGAAAAAGTTTTTTGTTTTGGTGCGGCCCGTAGCCACCTATGAGATAGCGGACAGTATAAATTTGGCACCACTCTTCCCACAAGATCTCTTTCAGGAAAAGGATAATATTCAACTTCGAGTTTTCAACTATATCCTTTATGGAAACGGCAAACCAACTCGAGGAATTTCTGACACAAGTATTCAATTAGTTCGAACTTGTTTAGTCTTGAATTGGGACCACGACAACAAAAATTCTTCCCTCGAGGAGATCCGTGCTTTCTTTGTTGAAGTAAGTACAAAGGGTTTGATTCGAGATTTCATACGAATTGGCTTAGTGAAATCCCATATGTCGTATATAAGAAAAAGGAATAATCCGCCAGATTCGGGATTGATCTCTGCCGATCACATGAATCCGTTTTATTCGATTTCTCCAAAGGCTGGCATTCTTCAACAATCACTTAGACAAAATCACGGAACTATTCGTATGTTCTTAAATAGAAATAAGGAATCCCAATCTTTGTTAATTTTATCATCATCTAATTGTTTTAGAATCGGTCCATTTAATCATGTAAAATATCACAATGTGATAAACCAATCAATAAAAAAAAATCCTCTAATTACAATTAAAAATTCGTTGGGCCCCTTAGGAACAGCCATTCAAATTTCGATTTTTTATTCGTTTTTGCCTTTACTAACTTATAATCTGATCTCTGTAATTAAATATTTGCAACTGGAGAACTTAAAATATATTTNAAGCAAAAAAGCAGTAGGAACGAGAATGAAGAGTGCAGTAGCAATAAATGCAAGAATATTTACTTCCAAAAGAAAAAAAAAAAAATAAACGATTAAATTATGGAAGTAAATATTCTTGCATTTATTGCTACTGCACTCTTCATTCTCGTTCCTACTGCTTTTTTGCTTATAATTTACGTAAAAACAGTTAGTCAAAATGATTAATTTGAATAAAATTTGACTATCAATGAAAAAAAAAGGATTTCAATTTCTCGTCTTAAATGAAAGGAATGCATTAGACTCAGTAGTAGTATCCTAAGGGGCCCGCTAGTATGGTAGAAAGAGATCTCTTTCTACCATACTAGCCATTATGGTTATTGTAATGTAGAAAGATACAAGTGAAATATCTTAATATAAAGTATATCTCTCTTTTTCTTTCTAAACGTCAATATAAATTAAATAGAATATTAAATGTATGTACATACTTTCGCGATTTCATTTGTTTGTTTGATCCAGTTAATACAGATAATCCCCATTCGATGAAAACTTCTTCAGATTTCTAAAGGGGATTACCCCATGAATGGTTAACCGTGTAAACCCTGATATAAAAATAGAAAATGAGTCAATAAAACATAAATCCAATTTCTAAAAAAAATCTTAAAAAAATTGCCGAACGGTCTAGAAAACTAAAACAATTGATACAGGTTGATAGAGTTTTATTATTACCGCAATTAGGAGTACTTCTAGAGTCCACTTCTTCCCCACACTACGAGAGAGAGGGAAAATGTAAAAACTACCATTAAAGCAGCCCATGCGAGACTTACTATATCCATGTGAATTCTGTCCCCTATTTCTATGAATATGAAGAAACTATTCCATTATTGTTCACTAATAATAGTGAAATCACTGGTGCAGAGTCAAAAAAAGGGAGAGGTATTTGGTCACCATTGATGAACTACTCCAAAAAATAAAAAATCCACTTATCTTATAATGAGTTATTCTTAATTATAGAATTTCTAGTAGAATCGACAAGATGTAAACACAAGCAAATGGATACTTTTTGAAGTATCCAAGTAATCTCACTCACATGTAGATAGAAAGAATAAGACGTTTTCTTTCTTTTATCGTTTTTTCTTTTTGGAAGTAAAATGAAAGGCAATTCTTCATCTAATCTAATATTGATTGAATGTCTGAGCATTACGAGACTTTCATGAGTCTTTATCCTCTTTATCCAAAGTATCTTAGGTCCTTTCCAAAACTATAACTATTAATTTAATTCCTATCCAAGTTCTAATTGAAGACTCAGTAAGTGGAACTAAATTAGTAGTGGCAAGTAAAGATTTACGGATTTCCCTCCACTACTTTAAGTTTTCCTTGAATCTGATAGGCCTTTAGGTTAGAGAATAGAACCTCGAGAGCCCGGGGCTTAGAATCACGAAACAAAAGTATCAAGAGTCTTTTCCTACGTTTGTTATAATAGGGGATTTCAAGTCTGTTGTTGAGGCGGCACCCGGATTTGAACTGGGGAAAAAGGATTTGCAGTCCCCCGCCTTACCACTCGGCCATGCCGCCAAAACGATAGAAACTAGATTCCAATTTTCTCTTTTTTTTTCAACTCCGAAAAAAATATATATATAGATTTTCAGTCATAAAATCTAGAATCCAGTACAAACCAGAACCATTAACTATTGACTGTAAATTCATGACCATTTTTGAATTCAAATCTACATTTTTTTATTTCTAATAATCTAATAATATTAATAAATGGATTTTTAACTAATCTATATTGAGTTTTTTCAATAAAAAAGAAATCTTCTTCAATTTCAATTATAACAGTAATGATGAGTATATGTAAACCCCAGAATCAGAACATACGTTACGTTGTGTTATAGAGCTATAGCTCTATAATGGGGTATTTTATCTCTCTAGGGATGCTTTTGAGGAATAATTCTCAATAAATTTTTATATTTCAATTTTTGATTNTTTCATTCGATATCATCGAAATCTAAATTCATCTGAGTGAGTTTACAAGCGAAAGAGTTCTCTTCTTTGGAATATCTCGGGATTTAATCCCATAGAGATGAGAACTCTTTCGCTTGTAAACTCACTCAGATGAATTTAGATTTCGATGATATCGAATGAAATAAATATCATGAATAACAATATCGGAGCTATAAAATCGATTCATCGTCAAGAATTTAATAGTATAACATAGGAAGATCTTTTATCCACACCGAATACATAATGAGAGTCCTGATCCAATCAAAAAATATTGATTTATAATTCTTTTTCCCCGCTTTCTTTTCTACAACCTAGTACTTTACTTTCCTTGTACAATTATCTGATGAAGTACCATAAAAAACCTGTTCTACTTCGATTGTTTACAAAAATCGTTTTTAAAGAACCTTATTAAATAAACAATAGAAATCAAATAGAGAAAACAAGTACGAAGTTCAATTTGAAATTTTAAAAATTTTTGAAGGGTATATAATCTTTTTGGAAAACAAAGAAAGGGAATGTGACAAAGACGAGTCCCAGTAAAAAAACTCAAATATTCCACAAAATTAACTAGTTAAATTTTCTTACGAGTTTTTTCTTCGACTCTAATCTTTAAAAAGACCAAATTCATTAGGGAAGACTAATTTTAGCTTTATTTTTAAAATATCCTCGTTCCTTGGTTGGATTCGAACTATTTTCAATTCCTTAACTTCATAGAACGAAAAGTATATATATATATATAGGTACTCTTGGCAAATGTATTATACGCTATCCTATTCCATTTTCCTACACGAATTAAGTTGATAAAAAGCGGAAACCCCATACAGTATCTCTTTCTTGAAGTGTTGAATGTTCTCAATAATTATAATTAATTTACATATGTCTCTCTACCATCAATTGGTGCTAGTTAAAATAACGGAAATACCCCTTTCTTTTGCTTGATGAAAAAAGAAAAAAAAAAGATAAATGAAACCATTTTGATCCCCTTGCCCAGAAACAAAAGGGGGAGTTAATATCTTTTTTTTATTGAATCCGCCGGGACTGACGGGGCTCGAACCCGCAGCTTCCGCCTTGACAGGGCGGTGCTCTGACCAATTGAACTACAATCCCATGGAAATCAAGTGGGTAGCTTACATATTCCTTCTTATGATTTCATTTTAATTTTAGATTAAAAAAAATTATTGTTTTGTAACAAAGAAAGTCACAAGTGATATATTGATATCTATATGGATATCACTTTAATGATAGCAAGACGGATTACTGGTAATCCTTGCATTATTATCAAATCGATTGATAATCTAAAAAAAAAGATAGATTATTTTCTCGACTCTGTTCATTAAAGTTTATATTTAAAGGATCCATATCGGGATCCTTAGCAAGATCAAGATCGAAATTTTTGATGTAAACAACAAAGTAACTAGACACAAGAAATAAAGAAAAAAGTAAAGTCGAAATATACCCCGAAATTTGACTTTTTTTCTTACCCTTCTCCGTCATTTATGAAAAAAAAAAAAGAGTTATGTAGACAGCGAATTATTGGGCCGAGCTGGATTTGAACCAGCGTAGACATATTGCCAACGAATTTACAGTCCGTCCCCATTAACCGCTCGGGCATCGACCCAGGAAGAATCTATTCTAACTTTATGTATGGATAATCCATGATCCACTTCCTTTCGTAGTACCCTACCCCCAGGGGAAGTCGAATCCCCGCTGCCTCCTTGAAAGAGAGATGTCCTGAACCACTAGACGATGGGGGCATACTTGCTCAACCGCCATCATACTATGATCATAGTATGATCAGTTTTTTAAANGTACTCAGCAATTTTACATAGACCCAAGATATTTTATCTTGACATGTGATGAAGAGATAGGGATTATCCTCTGAACAAAAATTTTGAAAAAAAAAAATTTTCGATAACTTAACTTATAAATCCACCTTTCTTCCTTAATTCTTAATTAGAAGATGGATTCTGTCTGACTTTCTTGGATTAGTGTTAGATAGGGATACTACTATTTCTTAACAATGAGATGAGGCAATCTATGAAGGAAAGTAAAAAAAAAAACGAAACTTAACCCTCTTTTTTTTCTTTTTTTATGTCAGAACAATCACTTCTTGAAAAGATTCTGTACTAGACGATTTTTCTATTTTTTTATTTAAGATTGCCACTTCAAATATAAAAAATATTTCGCTTTTTTTAGAGAATTGTGATTAGAATATGAATACAAATGTAAAATAAAAAAATGATAGAGAATTCTATAGAAAAAAGAACAAAACCTTATAAGCTAGTCATACCATTTGATTATATTGACAATTTTAAAAAACTGATCATACTATGATCATAGTATGATGGCGGTTGAGCAAGTATGCCCCCATCGTCTAGTGGTTCAGGACATCTCTCTTTCAAGGAGGCAGCGGGGATTCGACTTCCCCTGGGGGTAGGGTACTACGAAAGGAAGTGGATCATGGATTATCCATACATAAAGTTAGAATAGATTCTTCCTGGGTCGATGCCCGAGCGGTTAATGGGGACGGACTGTAAATTCGTTGGCAATATGTCTACGCTGGTTCAAATCCAGCTCGGCCCAATAATTCGCTGTCTACATAACTCTTTTTTTTTTTTCATAAATGACGGAGAAGGGTAAGAAAAAAAGTCAAATTTCGGGGTATATTTCGACTTTACTTTTTTCTTTATTTCTTGTGTCTAGTTACTTTGTTGTTTACATCAAAAATTTCGATCTTGATCTTGCTAAGGATCCCGATATGGATCCTTTAAATATAAACTTTAATGAACAGAGTCGAGAAAATAATCTATCTTTTTTTTTAGATTATCAATCGATTTGATAATAATGCAAGGATTACCAGTAATCCGTCTTGCTATCATTAAAGTGATATCCATATAGATATCAATATATCACTTGTGACTTTCTTTGTTACAAAACAATAATTTTTTTTAATCTAAAATTAAAATGAAATCATAAGAAGGAATATGTAAGCTACCCACTTGATTTCCATGGGATTGTAGTTCANTAGAACGAAATTCATTTGATTTATACATGTACTCAGCAATTTTACATAGACCCAAGATATTTTATCTTGACATGTGACAAAATTTTTGTTCAGAGGATAATCCCTATCTCTTCATCACATGTCAAGATAAAATATCTTGGGTCTATGTAAAATTGCTGAGTACATGTATAAATCAAATGAATTTCGTTCTATTTTGATGTGGTAGGCAATTTCAAGTAAAATAAGTCATAGCATGGATATTTATCAAATCCAAATCTAAAAAAAACCGTTAAGTAAATTTGAAGTAAATTCAAATTCTCGTTTCTAGTTCCGAAAATAAGCTA
>VBRH01001136.1:23587-41391 GCA_014578085.1 Cardamine resedifolia | reverse complement strand
CAGTTCTAGTATAATGTTCTTGTCTATGCCAAATGTTGAAGCTCCTTATAACTTCTTTAGCTTCTTTCTCCATAATTAGACCTGCATTATCAACATTTGGCATAGACAAGAACATTATACTAGAACTGGAAATTTCAAAACCTGTTTGAATATTACTTATATCCGGTTTTGATATTAGTGATTTTTCTAGTTGTCTAGTGGGGAAATTAGTAGCATAGTGCCCTCCTTGATGGCATCTATAACAGATTGTCTTCTTTGATTTAGATATCTTAGAAGACTTGCATTGCTTTGGTTCATCGTGTGGTTCAAGCATTGAAATCTGCGTTTGCTTTTGAGCAATGACTTGTTTGATTGGGGCTGGTTGCATCCCCGTGTCTCTAACAGTTTGGTTAGTTTTGGTTTTCTCCTTTAGGGTGTTAGGTGACACGTTCTTTGGCTTGAGACAGTAGGCTTTTCTTTGCTTAGCTTTTGGACACGGCCTTGTTGCTAGAATCCATCTTCTTGGCTCGGGATTAGTGTAGACTTGTAAATTGTATTGGCGCATGTTGTCAGTATCTTTCACGAACTCATCACACATAAGACTCTTCATGTCTTGCCATGTGGCGTCTGGTACTTCACAATCAAGTCGAAAATATGCATCACGAACCCAATAATTGAAAGCATCCTCGGTGAGAGTTTCTTCGGCAATGGTGGTCTTCTCTTCTTCGGAAATTTGATTTGTTGCAAATCACTCTTCCAAATCTTTCTCCCACTGTATGTAGACATCTGGTCCTTGACTATGGCCAGAGAAGTTGATGTATCGAGGGTTCTCACTTATGTCTCCATCCTCTTCGATGTAGTCTTCTCTTGAATCATCTCTCCCAGCCTCACTTCTGACTTCTTCCTCTTCAGCAACTTCTTCTTGAGTGTATTGAGGATCAGTCTCTTCCTGGTGCTTTTCTTCATGGTCAGAGTAAGGTATCTCACACCATGGTTTATTCTCTTCTTCACGTTCTGAATCAGAACCAAAACATGCTTCGGTTTTAGCCTCTTGGTTCCATGAATCTTCACTCCGTGAGTTGATTTCTTCTAAACTGAGCTGTGAGTCAGTTTCTTGATTGTTTTCTTCTTCTTGATACCATTGTTGGTGGTTGTTGTGATGTGAGTACTCAGGTGGTTCTGGCTCAACATCGGACTCGTTCTCGTTGCTAGGGTTTGGATGTTCGTCTCCTGGCCATGGCGGTGCATCATAATCATCTTCTTCGTCAGACCATCTTTGGCTTTCTTCTTCATGCTCAGATTCATAAGAATCTATCTCGTAAGGATCTTCTTCTTCGGAGTAGTCCTCCATGATGATAGTACCTAGCAAAAGAAAACAAACTAGAAGCCAAAGTTCTTTCAAGCAAAACACAAAACAGTAAGTTTTAAAAACTCTGTCTTGAAAGTTTTGACGAATGAAAAATATCAAACGAATTTTTAAAATAAAAACAACAATTTTTTCTGGGTTTTATAGAGTTTTGAGAAGTTAAAACAAAAGACGAAAAATATTTATGAGGTTTTTGTTGGATTTTATAAAATTGAAACAACACAGCAGACGAAAAACTGAAACTATGAAAACAGAAATTTTTTGTGGCTTAAGTTTTGATGAATGAAAAATAACAACGAATTTTGAAAATAAAATCGACAATTTTCTCAGTTCCTATAAACTCTTGACAAGTGAAAAGAGAAGACCAAATAATTTTATGAATTTTGTTGGATTTTGAAACACTGAAACAGGCAAAAACATAAAACTAAGAAACAGAATTTTTTTTATGATTTTTCTATAATGGAAAAATGAAAACAAAACGAGCAAGAGCAAATTTAACCTAAAAATAAAAGAAAGAGGGTTGAAACAACCTAGGGTATGAGTGTTTAAGCTCTGATACCAGATGATACAGTCCGATCGATCGATGTTCGAGGGATGCACGTCGGTTGGCGCGATGTACATGCTGTGACTAGGAGATCACTACACGAAGATTAGCGTTGACAGTTTCGTCCAATTTTCGACGAGAACACGTCAATTCTTCTCGGTGACTTTCGGTCAGTGAGACCGTGATACACGACAGTGATGCACGGGTATTGACACGAGCAGACTCGATAGAAAACACGATGGATACACTAGGGGCAGACTCTCGATGCATGTTTAGCGAGACAGCGATCCACGGTCTGCGAAGGTGACAACACGAAACACACGGATTGATTTTGGATCCAAGAAGGCAGTGGTAACACGCGGCCTACTGGACAATTGATCGAAATGGAATGAGATGGAGCTGATCTGTAGGTGGTAACACTCGACGAAACCAGCGACGTGATGGAGGTGAAATGATTGACTCTCTCAATCGATGAACAAGACAAGCTCATGAATCACTCAATAACTTGAATTGGAGACTCAAAAGAACTTAAATGAACACTCAAGTAAGAACTAATGAAAATAAACACAAAGAATTCACAACTTTGTGAAGAGAAGAAAAAAAACTATTTTTCTTATGAACTTTAAAATCTTGATTAAGGGTGATTTACAAGGAGGAACGAACTGAGCGTTTATAGGCTCAGAGTACAACTATTCTTGGGACTAAAAACAAGAAACAAATCGTGGAAATTAAAAGAAAAGAGCCATTGAAGCAATTAAAGAGAGAATCGGCCAAATAAGGCAAGTGTAGGCTTTGCTTGTATCTGGTCAGCTTGGGGAGGAAGGTGCACGTTTTTGGGAGCCTCTGAATGCTCTGGACGGTCTCTAACACGTGCAAGAGCTGAGGAAAATATGGCCGTTGTGACTTAAAGGCGTTTGGATCCGAATATGGCAAGTCTTCATCCTTCCTTTGATTCATGCAAGGAAAGAGATGTGGTACCGTTTTTGTAGCTTGGAAACATCTTGTAGTCTTCTTAGGAGTTGAATAAAACAGTATGGCATCGATCTCCAAGTGGTTTAGTAACTTACTTGAATTGAACCAATCGGTATTGGCCAAAATAGGAGCATATAGAACATCTTCAATTCTAGATCAATAATTACTTGGTTTTCTTCGACAATAACTTTCCTTATATGTCATTTGATGATGAAAACTCGAGGAGAGGCTGAATGCTCGAGTGGATTCATTGTGAGCCAGCTTCTCTTGGTTTTTCTCTATGTTGGAGGTGAGTCTTCGGGTATCTTCGTATTTAGTTTGGTCTTGAGGTGTTTTGACTCGATGATTAGCTTCAAGATATGTTGTTTGCTGATGAATATTGAAGCTAGATTGAAAAGAACAAGTGGATTCTTCTATGGAAAACTTCCATGGCTCCGTGAAGGCTCCGGTGAGGTGTTTGTGGGCTATCTCTAAATATGATCGATTAAATTTGATTTTGGCTTGATCATTCTTCTTAAAATAAGTTATTTTCAAGTGATTCTTCAGGCATTGATGAAGTGTACGAGTGGAACTTGTTTTGGATGTTGTTTCTCCATTTAGTTCGGTATCGGGAGGCTTGGCTCTGGCGGGTTGGATTGGCTCCTGGTCTAGTATGGTCCTGATGTCCTCATCAACGACCCTAACTTATTGATTAAGTAGGACATAGTATGAAATCGTAAGTCAAGGGTGACAAAACAAATTGTTGTATGACTTGGCCGAGTTAAGGATCAATCTTAAGCCTACGGGAAAGACGATAAAACTGGTACTAAGATTTGGTCGGAAATAGACCAAGGGTAAAAGAAATTCCGCTGCATAAAATGATAGACTAAAGGAAGAGCTTAAGGTAAGGCATTTCTAAAGGAGTAAGGAAAAATTAAAGAGGTTATGTCGTGACAAGGCATGAAAGGTTGATTGTTCGTCGTCGGACGCTGGAATGTCCAGGGCGGGGTCTTACAAGTTGGTATCAGAGCATGCTTGATCCTAGGATGGATAAGTGCTCGAGGAAAAATACTCAAATGACCGGGTTAAGTTCTTGAACGTGAATAACGGTGAGCTAAATGGGAATTTAAGGCTATGATAAGATAACATGATTGGGAACTAGGAAAAGTTTACCAAGGTGAATCTATCAAAGCCAAGAGGAATTACCCAAGGGGCAAGAACCAAAAATGTATTAAGTAAACTAACCATTCGGAGAAAGGGAAATTATGCAAGTACTTGGAAATATGGGAATTGAGGTAAGGCTAGTAAATGCGCTTAGAAACTGGAAATGATACTAAGGCATTATCGGGAAACCAAGATATTACCCATATAGCCAAATGACCGAGTAT
Source organism: Cardamine resedifolia (assembly GCA_014578085.1). Taxonomy (NCBI): domain Eukaryota; kingdom Viridiplantae; phylum Streptophyta; class Magnoliopsida; order Brassicales; family Brassicaceae; genus Cardamine; species Cardamine resedifolia. The sequence continues at coordinate 37,163 of VBRH01001136.1, read as the reverse complement.
AGGGGAAATTGACCAAATCTTAGAGGATCAAAGTCGGGAATGTTACTGAATCCAAGGATCAAAGTCGAGTACTCACCAAGTCAATAATTGACAAATGTGAGGGAAAAATTAGACCGAATCCAAAAGGATCAAAGTCGGGAATGTGGCAGAATCCAAGGATCAAGGTCGAATATGGCACCAAGTCAAAGAATGACTAAGGTGGGGAAAATTGATCAAATCCTTAAAGATCAAAATCGGGAATGTGACTGTATCCAAAGGATCAAGGTCAAAGAATCACCACGTTAATGAATGACGAAGGTGCGGAAATATAATTCAATCCTTAAAGATAAAAGTTAGGGATATGACTGAATATACAAGACTACGATCGAAAATTTTGATCTTTCGGAGACAGACCAAGATCAATGGAATTTGGTTATAGTCAGGTTTTGACTATGACCAGGAAATTTGATATACTCAGAGATTGACCGAGATCAAAGGAAATTCAGTTATAGTCCGAATTGGATTAGATCGGGAAATACTTGATCTATTCGGAGATTGACCATGATCAAGGGACAATGATCACGTCCGGGAAGACTAAGGTCGGGAAAACACAAAGTCAATGGATGACAAAGGTGGCAAAAAATATTTGATCGAATCCTTAGGGATCAGGGTTAGGAATGTGACCAAATCCATAGGATCAAGAACGAGAATTACCAAGTTGAGGAATGACCAAGGTCAAGGGGCATGGCCAAATCCAAAAGAAGCAAGGTCGTGAAAGTTTAACCACACCCAAATTAGAGGACGAACTCATTATAAGGGGTTAGACTTGTAGCATCCCTATCCCCGGAAAGTGGGGCCGATATGTTTGCTAGGTAAACGGATCGGGTAAAGGATGAGATAAAGGGAAAATGACTAAGTTATAAGACTAGACGAATGGTTTAATAACCTAAATGATCTCGGGAAAGGTTATGAACGGCGAGCCATGACCGAGAAACGAACCGAATGACTTAGCCGTGAGAAAAGAAGGGAAAATGCTTGAGCTTACCAGTTAGGACAGCTGGGGTAGCTGGATGAGCTGGAGTGAGAGTTAACTAGCTGGAAGTACTAGCTAGCTCAGCTGGCCGGTAGCTCAACCAGCTCGGTGGACGGACCGAGTACCAACCCAGCTGAGTGGACTGATCAGTTATCTACCGAGCTAGGTCAGGTATGGCAGCTGGGTACATGGGCAGCTGGGATGAACCTAGAAACCGCCTTGTAACTGCCCAAAGCGGTTACCACCCAAACGGGTGCGATACTAACAATTCATTAAATGATTGGCCGTGAATGCACGAGAAAGGGTGCGAGATAGGACGGAAGATACACACATTTTTCCTATAAAAGGAAGGCATTGGTGTGCATAATCCTCCATCCAGAATCCGCACGCCCAAAGGAAGATCTCTTCCATGAGTGAAATCTCACCGTAAAAAGGGAGAAAACATCGGGGAAAGCAAGAGATCAAAGAACACGGTTAAAGGGTAAACCGCATGTTCTTGGGTAGAAAATACAGGAAAATGATCAAGGTATTCGTATGGATTATGAGATCATGAAGAACAAAGATGATACTCCAAGGATCCATACGAATATACTGCCGGGTAGACAGACGGAGCAGGAATCGGACTGCCGAGAACAACAATGACTCGTCTGGCTGATCGGTAAGATCTGCTATGATTAGCGATCAAATGAACGATAGACCAGAATGAACCGTGTAGATCGGTGAGTCGTCACATAGATCCGACCAGTCTACCGGGCAGAGAATTGAGTAGCCGATCGATGAACAGGGGGAAACTGCCAAGAAGAGCGGTTACTCACCGAGGGATCGATACAGACTACATAAGGAAATTCCGCAGAAACCCTGGACGTTGGAAAATCCACCAACCCAAAATTCACCAACCTCTCCCAATTCTTCCTATAAATATAACTCTTTACTCTCTTCATTCTCACAATCATCTCACAATCAAACCTCTAACAAAAACCACCACCAAACATTCTTTCTCTCTTAGTTCAAAATTTCGATCGGCCATATGTTTTAACTCGGGTTGAACCTCGCAAACCCAAGACCACCACTAGAACCGTATTGACGAGACGAATCCAGAGGTCTAAACCGCATCCCCATCGGAGGCCGGACGTGCCCGCACTTGCCGCAAGAAGTTTGGAAAATGACGCCCACTCTCGGCCACCCGCCACCGCAAATCCCGCTACGTAAAGCTCACGCACCGCCGCCTCCTCTGCGCATCGCCGCCACGCACCGCCGTCTCCGCCGTTCTGTCACCAATGATCTAGAGACCGTTCGAGCTCACGAGGACCCGTAGCAGGTTTCCAAATTGCTAAGGTGAGGGCTACCCATGCAATCCCCCCTCCATATGGAGCTTATCTGTTATTACTTTGGCTGAACCGTTTCTATTGATAGTTTAGTACTAGGATATGTATGGTCTGTGTTATCGAGTGTCTCTGTGATCGAGTCTGCTTTTTTCGTGTAAACCGGACGTAGGAGAAATAGAGGATTTCATATTTTGCTTGTTCACATGATTGAGGTGATAGTGTTGTGGAATATATTATGTATTTGTATAGACTTGGCGGGGTACACGGTCAGGCTGTGTATTACCGGAGTCGAGTGATGCTCCGACGGGGGGTGTGAGTGGGCACTATCCCACGCGATGCCTCGACGGAGGGTGTGAGTGGACAGTATCCCACACTAAGCCTCTACGGAGGGTGTGAGTGAGCACTATCCCACGCTGAATCCTTTACGGGGGTGTGACAGGGCACTATCCCTTACTTAGGACCATTCTTTGCTTTTCATGGGTGTTTTAGGTGCCGTGATTGTTACATGTTTTAGGGCTAGACTTATCGTGGATGTGGTGAAGCCGGGTACACGGTCTTGCGTGGCTTAGCATTCACACACCTCCCTGTTACTCACCCCTCATTTTTTCCCTTTCAGGTGAGCTATACGAGTAGTCGGAGACGCGGGACAGTGGTGTTGTTTTGGGGACCGGGTGTTTTAATTATATTTTTAAAACGATGGTTTTATGTTAATTCGAATTTTAATATCGAGATATTTAGTGTTATGTTTGAGACTCAGGTAGGACTCGGAGTGAATTAATAAAGTAAAATATTTTATTAAAAAAATTACTTAAGTATAAAGTTAGGGTTCGTGGCACGTGGTTCTCGAGAGAGAATAAGATGGGTATTACAAATATATTTTGACTTTATCATATTAAAGAGCTAAAATTAATTTTAAAATAAGTTAATAACACATGTCATTTGTATTGATTTATTGTAATCCCGTAATCAACTTGTTTATTTAAACTTTAAAGTTAAGTTTTCTCCATTTTCTCATCCTTATGATACTTGTTTATTTATTTCTCCAGGGGTAAGATAGTCAAAAGATTCTTCCTCTAAGTCATAAAAGTACTATTTTAATACCTGACGTAGTCATGCTGACGTCATATTTACTCTGTATTTCGATTTTTTGTCTAAAAATAAAGACTATCGAACTTGATTATTTGACTAATGCATTCGTTTGGTCGCGAAGGCTTGTCTACGAAGATTGATCCAATCCAATGGATCAGATTATATGATATTCTCTACTATTGGCCGTTGGATTTGGGTCAATTCCGAAGTCTCAAAATATAATTGAATCTAATGATGGAGGATGAAGAAAATGCTTGTTCTTGCTTTTAATATTTTACAATCCAAAAGTGAATTTTGCGTAGAAAAATAAAATTAAAGTATCATTATATTCGGATTCTCACCTCATTCATCTACTTTTTTTTTATTATTATTTTTTATTATTGAGAGCTTTTTTATAACCCATATTGAACATGCTCTAAGAAATTCAATTCTTTAATAATGAACCGTTCGAATTTTTTAATCGTTATTTTAATAGGAAAAAAATTAATGATATTATATAAAAAGAAATATTAACGATTAACAAATGGATAAATAAGTCAAAAGAATAACTTGATTTTCCTTAATTAAATAGTCCTGGGTTGAATATCAAGGCCGAGGTAAAAGGTACCAAAAATAAATAAATAATTTTAGTGAATCCAAAGTTTGATTTTAGATTTTCAACTTTTTAATTTACGTTTCCGTTTCCGTTTGCATTTGTATATTTTTCAAATAAATCCACAACGTTGAATATTTTAAGCAAAAGTAAAAAAAAAAACGTTAATATCAATCTAAATACTAATTAAATACAATCAAACTCTATGTTTCTGTTTGATTTGAACTTTTGTTGTTAGTTCATGTAAACGTAAGAAAAATGAATAAATATTGCCGTGGATCGCAATTATTTTTTCGACATTGAGTGAGACATGTGTCATGTGTGTGTGTAATTTGTTAGTTCGATCGTCACACTCAACCCTCAAGGAATTCCAAAGATGGAATATTCTCTTCTACATATTATATCAATAGAAGACAAAAACCAAAAAAAGGCTCTCTTATTTTATATACAAATCATATATCAGATTCAGGGTGATCCACATTTTCCTGAAAGACCACTTAACATGAACATCGGTGTAGAAAGATTCGATTTAAGGCACGAGATCGAAGGAACAGAGAACACATCCGCGATCCCATACGCATTCCAACAGAACGGATCCACACCAATCTCTCCTTTTGAAGTAAACAATTCGATATCCGAAATTGTTATATTTGCACAAGGGACACTGTTACTGCAACCAAAATGCATAGGAGGACTACGAATATCGTATGTGCCTTTTATACTTTGATATACTATATCATACACAAAAACCGCAGATGTTTTGTTAGCACATTTTGTAGTCGTGCAATAGTATTGATCGATTATTATTGGATTTCGGACATTATCCACGTGGATATTGTCGAACGTTACACCCGAAACTGACCCGGATCCACCTTGCCATGTCTTGATCCGTACTCCGTTGTCGGAAAATTTTACGATCGAGTCTCTGACCGTGACATTCGAGACGCATGCACGTGAATTTTGGTCGCCTAAACTTCCAATGCTACAAAAACATCTTTATATTATATATAAGGTATTACGAAATGTTAAATATTAAATGAAATTCAAGAATAATTATCACCTAATTCCATGTCCGCCTGGTCCACAAGTGAGATTCCGTATATCAATATCGTATGATCCAGATCCTATCGAGACACAATCATCTCCTGTAATTAAAATACATTCAAAATGAAGTTTGCATAGTCGAAGTCAAATGTTCTCTAGTAATTTTTTTTTTCTATTTTCGATCGATCGGTGTATTTTGTTAAAAAATGTAAAATGCAATAGTTTAACTTTGTAATGAAATGACTGCGTTTTGTTTCCCTTTAAGCGATATTGTACCATTCGCTTATGAAGAGTTTAGTATATTAATTGGATTATATTATACCATCTCAAATTTTCATATTTAAAAACAAAAATGCTATTGGTTATGATTTTTGTGTGTGTGTATCAGTGTATGCATGAATACTGAACGTGTACCGTTGGAGATAGCGGAGCTGTAAATCTCAACGGAGTTGGAGTTCTCGATGTGGATGCCGTCAGTGTTGGGACTTAACGGCGGAGATGTGATTCGAAGGGAGTTGATGTGAACGACACGGCATCCATCGAGTTTGAGGTGAATCTGTGGGCTGTTTTTTATACTCAGACCTTCCACAGTTACATTCGAGCTCCCGAAGAATCTCAAAGCCTATCATCTCTCGCCATAATTAATCATTACATATTCTAAACATTAATTAAGAAAAGTATATAGCTCTCAAATATTTAATGTTACTTACGGTGGGGCTTTCGCATGGACCAGCAACTGGAGTTTTGTTGACATTCTGCTTAAACATATAGATATTAATGTAAACCCGATACTCTTACCATTTAAAACATTCACAATACATTTATAACCGTCATTTCCTACGGATTTCCGATGGATCCACTGCTTTGAATATATACCATTGAAGTAATTAATTTGATCTAAGTTTATTTCTTTCTAACAAATTTTGCTATAATTTGTTTCAAAAATGGGTAATATTAGTGTTGTAATGTCTACCCGATGAGGTTTGCAGGGAAGATCCCACCAATTTTGTCCACGACCGTCAATAACTCCGACACCTTTTAGAGCCATTCCATTGACTCTATAAAAGACGAGCCATTGTCTTTTGTTTGAACCACTCGGCCACGACTCTGGTCCATCCCGTGGCACGATGGTCCCATCCACCTTAACAATATTTTAAGAAAATCAATAGAGATTAAACCCGTTAGGCCCATTTATTCAAAATTAAGTTTGATATTCATGTTGAAATAAAAGAACTTTGATATTAAAAATTGGTACTTGGAAATATTGGTAAGAACGACAAGGACCAGTGAAAATAGTGGAATGGATCATGAAAGTGAAACCGTAAGGCACAAGCAAGACTGAGAAAGTGTTGTTGTTGTTATCGTTGCTACAAGCTGAATCCCAAGCTGTCTTGAACGAGTCAGTGTCGTCTGTGACACCGTCACCGACCGCACCGTAGTTCCTCACGTTGTAGACTACTTCGTGGTCAGGTTCTTGGGACGGGTCGTTTAGGTTTGGAGAGAGAGAAGGAGGCTGAGACGGTGGCTCTGGTTTTGGGTAGGGATTGTCTCTGTCTTCGTGATGATGTAGTCTTGATTCAGTTTCATGGGAGAAGAGAAAGAATGTGATAAGAATTAGTGTAGTGATAGATAGAACCGGATCACGAGAAAGTTTTAACATTTTGGGTTTTTTTCTTTAATGCGATGATTTCTTTCTTTTATCTTGAATTTTTGTAAATATTGTAGCTGAAGTATTACATATGTATGTTGATTTTTAATTTTATTAAATATATAGTACGGCAAAAATATAAATGTTTCGTAAAAAACTGAATTATTTAGACATAATGCTGATACGCTTATCTGTGTAATATATAAGACAGCTGACGATGCAGATGTGGTGGTATGTCATGTTCAAGACAAAAGCCTTATTTGTTGGAAAAAATCATTACCCATAACTAAAATGCATATTACTGATACTATTGAATAATGGTGATCCAATTTAGATATCAGAAACATCGTTGGCGACTAAAAAGGTTTGACTTGTTAGAATTCATGTGCTCATATATTGTCAAGTTATACTATTTCATGTGCAAATAATAGAAGTGTCTTATGTCAACAACTATTCAGTTTTGGAATAATTTTATAGCTAGTTTCACAGTTTATGCTATGCTATAGGTTGTTGCTGTTTTCCGAATTTACATGATTAAAATACACATATTTATATTTACAATGAGTGATTTTCTTATTGAGGATCTCATCCAATTTTTGTCAACAAAAGATTTAGAAACAAAATCGTTATATTTCCGAGTCAATTAATTAAAAATACAATATAAATCAAGTGGCGTTGGTCTAGTAGTTTCCATTTGAGGAGGAGTTGCCCTAATAGTCCATGACAGATATCGATTCTCCTCAAGTGCGAAACTCTCTATCATTTTCACTTGGCCACCAGAGCATTCACATGGCTCTCCGGACCCCGGGATTAGTCGGTGCGCATGACCCGTTGACCCGAGAATCATCTATGGAGTAAAAGTTTATGCGATCTGACTCGGAGTTCATGGTGTCCGTTGACCCGGATCACCCTAGTTATAAAAAAAAAAATTACAATATAATTTGGGTCTCGACCGCATAACCATATCTATATTTAGCCTCATTTTCACATGTACAGAGAGGGTTGTGATTTTTTCTCCATCTATGAACGCAATGCCTAAATTTACGGCTTAATTAGCTCCAAAATGCAGCTATTTTGCTTCTAAAACTTCAGTGAAAAAAAAAATGGATGAGATGAGGCAAATGCATGAGGGAATGAAAACCTCCCACATTGCAATTGCTAGAAATATCAAAAAATTTTATTTAACAAAGATATTGAATATGTTTTCTTTCGCTTAATGCTGTTTCATTTCTTAAAATGTATAAAAATGGTGTAAGAATGATGCATGTTTATCCGACCAACATACAAAACTCAGAGTTTTATCAGTCGAGGTTTATAATAATGTTAAGATTATAAGAAACAATCTTGTGTATTACATGTATAAAAAAGTAAAAAAAGGTAACCGCCACGACATTGATTCTCTGTGCAAACTTCTGTAAGAACAATGGGATGATGTGAGCTGTGGATATGTTTTGTTGTTGTTGTTGTGTAGTTTTTACTAAGTGGTCTTTGTACTTTTTGCTATTTCTGCAAATTGCTCCAAACTATTCTTGATCAGTCCTTGCATTAGCGGTTGAAGCGCCTGAAGAAAGCAACAATGAATTGTTACATTACATGTAAGGATTTAAATGTTACATTACAGTTGTGTTGATTAACTCTCTAAATCATCGAATATTGATATAATTTATGGGTAGATAGAATATTAAACATAGTTAGCTTACTGTTGCGAATGGTATAAGTAGCAGTGGGACTTCATATGCAAAGGTTAGCTGCAAACAAAGCAAAAGAAGAAGTCAGAAAAAAGATAAAATGAGATTGAAGAAATCATCGTCAACTAGAAAATCGATGAAATCAACAATGGAATCTCACTTCTACTTCACATGATGAAGGTCCTAGCGGGAAAAAACGGATAGTTCCCCTGTTAAAAAAGCAAGACCTTCACATTAAGCTTAGATCGAAGTTTGAGAGAGACTCATTAATTCATATCAATTCTAAAACCTGTTAGGAAGACCTTCTAGAGAAATCCAGTGTATTTTCTGATTCGGTAGAGGCTGTTTAACATAATACTTACTGAAGCTGTTAATTTCTTACAAAAACTACTAAAGTCAATCCAGACATAAGATTGTGTGTTTGAAGAGTTGGCGATACTTGCCTGTAAGTTCTTAGCAAGCCAAGAGTACTCAAGATTCTGACCAAATGCATTATATTTCAAAGTCCATCGAGATAAATCGGGTTTGTCCTTCAATACCTATAGAACCAAACCGGAACATCAACGCCTCCCAGAAAAAAAACAAAAACAAAAACACAGTAATATGAATATAAACAATATCATCATTACCTTAACAGATGAAATGAAAGTCATCCATCTAGGAATTGACTCTCGCTCAGAGTAAAGTCCATAAGCAACTGATACAGGCACTTCAACCTTCATCTTTACTCTGCAATTCGCCAAAAGAGAGAAAGCTTTAAACACTCAAATAACATTCTTGACTCCAAGAAATCAAAATTTGAAAGCCACTGATCTAAATAAAACACTTTAAAGTGACATCAACATGCTAAAAAGTATCAAACTTTAACTCTCTCTAAAGCCACCGTTGATACAAATGCGATTATGGTTTGTAAATATAACCAAATTAAATTTACAATTACTCGAAGAAACAAGCAAATTCGTCAAGTCAGACAAAGCTTTAAACACTCAAATAACATTCTTGACTCCAAACAATCAAAATTTGAAAGCCACCGATCTAAATAAAACACTAAAAGTGACATCAACAAGCAAAAAAGTATCAAACTTTAACTATCTCTAAAGCCACCGTTGATACAAATGCCAAATTCGTCAAGTCAGATAGAGTGAAAGAGCAGAGGGATAATTGAAATCGCTTACTTGCATTCTTGCCACTCCATGAGAGTATTGAATCTTCTGAATACTGAAGAATGAGAGGATCTAGTTTGGGAAATCAAAGGGGAGAATCTAGAAGCAAGTGTCGAAGATGAAGGAAAACATCTCGAACTCGGTTTAGCTACGGCGCTCCGGAAACAGAATGTCCGATTAAAAACTCCGTTGACGACGGCGTTAGAGTTTGATAGAGAGAAATTCGCCGTCGCAGACATCTTTTCTTCTTCTTCGTCGTCGTGTTTTCTGTGTGATTTCTGTTTTTCCGGCGGAAGAAAATGACGTTAAAAAGAATATGAAAGGAGGAGAGACATGCTTCTCTTGTTTTGGAGATGCCACGTGTCTTGATTCAAGAGGTTGGTTAAATTCCAAATTTCAAAATTAAATGAGCCACCGAGACAAAGCTTAACGGGCCAGAAACAAAGCCCATTTTAGGACCCGTTTGAAGACCTCGTCTTCTCTTTCTTCTGATCTCTCTCTCTCTCGCTGAGAATGGCGGCGAAGAGTAGCAATCGATGCAGTTTCTGGCTTCCGAAAAAGAAAAGATCATGCGCGAATACTCGAATCGACAGTTCCATGTAAGTGAAGTGAAAGAAAATTTCGTTTTTTAATTTGAAATTAGTGAGGAGCTAATTATTTAGAGTAATCAAACAGGTTTTGTGGAAACCATAGCCAGAGATTGGAAGGTGAATGGATTCCATGCCCTATTGATCCTTCTCAGTGAGTAAATCGATTTGGTTTTTCCAATGTTATTAATTTGCAATTTCTCTATTGTTGTTGTAGCAATGGTTTGATTCGAATTATTTAGCTCTGTGTTGCAGGAGAATCTGGAAGGGCATGTAAAGAGATGTCCTTTACTAAAACAAAACGTAGCATTGTCTGGTCAAAGATTTTACCAGAAGGGCATTAATGCCGGAAACGAAGATGAAGAAGAAGAAAAGATGGGATCTTGTTGTCCTGATTCTGTTGTTACTTCAGAGATGAAGAGGAATCTGCTCTATAGTATGAGTGTTTCTAAGTTTCATCAGCTAATTAAGAAAATTGATGCTGTTCATGGCGTTATATGTAAAGATATCAAGGATTCATATTTGTCTCCTGAAGCTTGTAACATATGGTTTAATCAGGAGATAGATAGGTATATGGTTTGAAAAGTTTGGAGCTTTTTTTCTTGGGGTTTGGTTTGTGAGAGGGGAAGTTCCCTTTTTTACTGATATTTTCTGATTTGTTGTGCAGGAAATTACCGTTTCAAAAGAAACATGTTTTGCAGCAAGGTTCGATTCTTGGTAACTTGGAAGAGATTGGTGCATTGAAGAGGTGCAACGAGAATGTGGAATGTTGCGAAAGCGATCTGGAAGAGAAAGATGGTAATAGTGTGTCTGCGGTTGTTGAATTTGGCGCTGGGAGAGGATACTTAACACAGATGCTAGCAGATTGCTATGGGATCAAAATAGTGTATCTAGTTGAGAGGAAATCTTATAAGCTTAAGGTTGGTTAAGCTTGCTCGTTTGTATTCATTCCATTTTTCCAGTAATTTAGCTTATTTCTGAATCCACATTTGTTTTACGCTTCTAGGCTGATCGGTCATTGAGACAAAAGGAGAACTTAGTTTTAGAGCGTATGAGAATCGATAGTAAGCTTCCCTCGGATCTAGTAGTACCTTTTCTTGTTTCTTATTCCTGGTTATGTATTAATGATCTAATATTAAAATCTTGTGTGTTTTCAGTTGAGGATTTGAACCTTAACGCGGTTGAATCTTTACACGGTGTTCCTTATGTGGCTGTTGGGAAACATCTATGTGGTCCTGCAACAGGTTACTACACGCTTATGTCTTTGCTCCTGCAGTTTCGATATCCATTTCATTATTATGAGTGTCTGTTTTGGGTAATTGATGTTCGTTTTATGTGTCAATAATAGATTTAAGCCTAAGATGTTGTTTATCCAGACAAGATGGTGAAAGCCCTATTCTGAGAGGTCTTGCTATAGCGACTTGTTGCCATCATCTTTGCCAATGGAAAAGCTACATAAGTAAACTCACAGTCACTAGTTCTTCTTTGGTCTATCGGAATATTATAGAACATCTCAATTTATCAATAATATGGTTCTGCCACTTTCATGTCTCACAGGTAAAGAGTATATCTTTAGCCTGGGGATTTCAAAAGACGAGTTCCATATTATGACTGGGTTCACTAGCTGGGCTGTAGATGATGATCACTGTTCCAGCCTTCCCGGTGTTGACGAAATTGACCTTCTTGCTTCAAAGTAACAATTCATTTTAAAGATGATAAAGAAGTTACATTAAATAAGTTATTTAATTTGATTGTTCTTCTGATGCAGTGCCAAGGAGGAAGAAGGGGAAGAAGTGGGAGATGATTCTTTGAGCAGTGTGGAGGAAGTTGTGAAGAAAATGAAACCCATGGAAAGAGCTGTTTTAGGGTTTAAATGCAAGCAGATAATCGATACGGGGAGGATGAAGTGGGTTAAGAAACATGGATTAGATTCGAAGCTAGTGAAGTATATCCCGGCAAGCATCTCACCAGAAAATACTTTACTGGTCGCCGGAAAATCCAATCGTTCTATTGCTTGATGTTGTATGTTGTTAGTGATTCAATACTTGGTTGGTGAAGACTAGTAGATCTATATGGTGGAAGACATCAATTTTGATTAGTTAACGTATCATCTTCTTGATAATATTATTCATTTATTCTCTTAATTAAAACAAAGTTATTTATTTTATTTAACACTAACATACTGTATATAGATAAATTTAACATAGAAAAATAAAACATATTATATCGTGAATAAGTGTTTTCCATTACAAAAGAAAACACTTACTGCCGCCGTTTCGGACCAATCAAATCCAAAATATTATCTACCTTAGTATTCGAAACCAATTTTCTCACAGTCTCTTACAAACTCGAATCTTCCTCTGCGTCGATTTCCCACGTTTTCATGGATAAAGATCCATATGAAGACTGCAACGTCACTACACACGCACGTACGGATCGTTTTGTTCCGTTCAGACACGGTCAAATAGTCAAACACTTTCGCCACTTCATCCACTCTCTATATATACTCCAATCGCTTACCACCACCGATTCATCAAATTCCCGGCAATGGAAACTCCTAACGGCACCATCATCTACACCACCGTTGGTCGCACTCACTACGGATTTGACGTCTTCTCTCTCCACATTGCCTCCGCCGTTGAGCGCCGTTTAACAGACGGCGTTTCCGTTAACTTCAACGCTCAATTCGCCGACGGTAACGGCAATGATGTCGTCTTTGTTTCGGAACGGAACGGTTCTGCCCGGATCTACAGAACCCGACCCGGAGATTCTAAGATCGAGAAGCTTCCCGGAGCTCCGGAGAGCTTCTTCCACGACCGTCCTCTCGTTACTCAAAACAACAGACTCTATTTTATTTCCGCTCACGAACAGCGTGATCGTCATTTCAAGAATTGGTCAGCGCTTTACACCGTGGAGCTCAACGGCGAAGAGAAAGAAGTTACACGTGTCACTCCACCAGACACCGCCGATTTTAGTCCAGCTGTTTCTCAATCGGGAGATTTCTTGGCCGTCGCGACCTATGGATCTCGCTCTTGGGGCGGTGAATTTCACGAGATCAATACTGATATTGCTGTTTTCAGAGCATCTGAACCAGAGACGAGAGTGGTGATTTGCGAGCGAGGTGGATGGCCGACTTGGTCCAGCGATTCAACTGTTTTCTTCCACCACCAAGCCGACGACGGTTGGTGGAGCATTTTCCGAGTGGATATACCGGAAAACTTCCAGAAATCTCCCGATTTCCCGATTGTACCGATCCGAGTTACTCCATCTGGACTCCATTGCTTCACTCCTGCAGCTTTCCACGATGGGAAACGAATCGCCGTCGCAACTCGTCATCGCGGCGTCAAACACCGTCACATCGAGATTTTCGACATTGAACACAAAACATTCCAGCCGGTGACTGAGCCACTCAATCATTTAATGCACAA
>VBRH01001134.1:19564-41856 GCA_014578085.1 Cardamine resedifolia | reverse complement strand
ACCCGTGATTGGTTCTCTCCACTTTCTAGATGGATTTGATCATATGAAACAGATAAGAGTCGAGAAGATGTTCTGATTTCAATGAGAAAGTGGAGAGAAACATGATAAATTTGGTGAAGATTCTTATGAAGATACAACAACTTGTCAAAATGAGTGAAAATAACAACTGGTGCTACGACAAAAAAAAAAACAACCAGTGCTATTTAGAGTTTATCACTCTCTTTGGGTTTGCAGAAAACATTACATACAAGGCACATACATTGTTATACTATATTGCTTTTATAATGTTTCACCTCCTATAATAAATAAACAATGCCTTCTCTTCCGTTTCTACCAAGCCGATGTATATACTGTTCTCTATCACTCGGTATACCAGCAACTTAATACCAAGTCATATCTGTTAAATACTGACAAAAGTTTGTTCTTGGTATGAAAACATTGGAATTAACTAGAATTATGCTTCGCGAAACCTAAAATCTGTAACGATTGACTAATATCCGTTAACTATGACTCCGAATTAGGCACGAAATAAGAAGTTTGGATCCAAGTTGAAAAATGCACTTTTGCAGATTGTTCGGAGAGCCATATTTATAAAGACGAATTCATTTGGTTTGATCTTAGTGGTGAAGCATAACTTTTGACACGAAACTCTCATTTGACCAAATGTTTTATTGGTTGATGTTTGTTTTTAAAATTTAGCTTACGCCATAAATAGATTGTCTGATAACAAAAAAAACTATAAAATTACACATTAATTCCCTAAAAATGATCTTTCATCCAACAAAAATGAATCAGTTGATAGGTTTTGTGGTGGTCATTGCTATGTATTTTGGGTTGAATGAAGCTTGCACATACAATAGAGTAGAAATTCATAACCAGCTCCCTGATGGTTTAACTCTCCTACATCATTGTGGTTGCAGGAAAGGAACGAATTACGGAGTCCAAGAAATAAAAAGTGGTGCTAAGCCATTTATCTTTACATTCGCCGAGCCTTTAGTCATGTACAGAAGGACAATATGTCACTGTCGTCTATCGTATGCGACTAAGTGGGGTCTGAATTTTTTTATAGATATTCAAGTTTACAGATCAGCCGCTACTTATCGATGTGGTCAGGTACGTTCATGGACTGCAAGAAAAGATGGGATTTACTTTACCAGAAGTGCAAGCCCACCAGGAAAAGTACTTCAATGGATTGTCGATAATCCTCCTATAAATAGTAAAGCATTATAAACCATCAAGTAACTAATTATTTATGTAAGTTGTCTTTGTGTTTGTATGTGACAAGCCCACAAATTTCCTCTAACTATTTTTCTTTTCTTTTTTTCATTCTACTATCTTTATAAAAAGAAATCCCCGTATAATCACCTAGATTATATCGCAGGTTCATAATTTAGAAAATAATTTTTGATTGATTTTTTAAATAAAACTTCTGGATGTTAACTTTTTATATTATAATAGTAAATATTATTACATTCTATCAAATGATTCATGTATGTTACATTATATCAAGTGATTCATTCACAACCCCGGTGGCATGGAGTTCTCGAAGCATCGCCTCCAAAATTTCCGCGATGAAAGATTTTTCTTTCTTTGTGACATTTTTTAAAGATTTTTCCTCTTTTGTGGTATTCTCCGTCAAAAATCCTTGAAAAATGTTTTATAAGATGTTTTTATCAAAAATACAAATATTAAAAAGTTATTTTTGTTATAAAAAGTTTTATTTAATATATAAACAAAATTAATTTAACTAATCATAAAAATAAAATTGCATCCTACTATTGGTCATACAATATTAAATAAAGTAAAAAGTTACATATAATTGTGAAAATATCTTATATTTTGAAACACAACATTTTTTTTTAAAACGAGGATGAAGTATATAGTATTGTGGTAATATCTTATAGTATCATTGACTTTCACAATCACAAATGTTACTATTACTAGTAAATGTTACTATTACTAGTAAACTGAAATTAATGCAATTATGTTGCCCCTTTGATGCATGTCATGTCAATTGCCAAAAAAAACTATTTGTATAATTAATATTAATATTCATTCACTTTTCTAGTAATTATTTGTATATTACAACAATAATCATCAGAGTATCAGCATCATCGACGCGTCGGCTATATACTTATATTGTACAGTATTTGTCTCAAAACTATATTTCGATTTATTTGTTTGAAACGTGTCATCTTTCACAATCATTTTTACTGATTCCAATTAACAAGAAACTATCCAATCTTTCACAATCAATGTTGATACATTTCTCGTTCACGAGAATATAAAATGTAATCATCAAAACCTGGTTCGGTTTATTTTCGAATTGGAATACCAGAAATACCTTTGAGACCCATCTTAACCGCGGTTCTACGAAACAAACCAGGAGGTTTCTCTAAACCAATAGAATGGCAAAACCGGTTAGCTAACTCAGCCAACGTAGTTTTGTCTCTACCGGTTTCTCGAACCGAGTTGTAATAACCGAGCCAAGCATGATACGCTGCTTCTTTAATACTTGTATCAATCTTAGCCATTGACTGATCAACCTGGTCACAAACATAACAGTCATCAATGTCACTTGGCAATAAAACTCTGGTTAGAGATAATACTGAATAACAGTAAATTTAAACAAACCTCAAGTTTAATTCTTGAATCAAGATCTGGAATTGGAATTGGTTCAAGAGGCAAATCTTTAAGTTCATCAAGAAAATATCTCTCCCATGGCGCAATCAAAAGTAATCCTTCGCCTCCTTTGCCTTCTCTTCCGGTTCTACCAAGCCGATGTATATACTGTTCTCTATCACTCGGTATACCGACCTACCAACAACATTAATACCAAGTTACGGATAAGAGATTGTTCTTAGTATGAAAATGTTCTCTTTTGTGCTTTACCTGGATAACCAAAGTAACATCTGGATAGTTCATTCCACGAGCAGATACATCAGATGTGACAAGAATCAGTCTTTTCGATTCTTTAAACTCGTCTGATACACGTGTTCTATGGAGCTGAGGCTTTCTAGCGTGAATCTCTCTAACGTTCAATTTCATTTCCCGGAGAAGAGTATACATCAGTGATGTTACCATACCAGTTGAGCAAAAGAGTATTATCTACGAGAATGAAATTGGATAGTTATGAGAATTATAAACGCAAGAAAAAAAAAAGCGCTTGTTTACAAGTTTTATTTACCTTATAATCGACTGTGTTGCTAATGTGCTCTTTCAATAGATGAGGAACTAAGTGGAAATGAGATTCATGTGGAGCAACAATACAAGATTGCTTCACCTGAGAAACCAAAGCAAGGGACTTGTTAACCAAATACAAGAATCAAGCTTTTGAGAAAAAAGTAAGTTAAAGGTTTACCTTATCATGGGTTTCTACACAACCAAGACCAATTGTGTCGATATAAGAGTGATCCCTTTTCAAAACAAGCTGTGATACTCGACGGACCTGCATTAAATTGTTTTTTTCGAATTGAATTCTGTGATAAAGGAAAAAAATATATGAAGTTAGTTATATAGCCAATGTACCTCTTTTGGAATGGTTGCAGAAAAGAGAAGAGATTGTCTCTGGCGAGGCAAACAATCTATGATTTTTTCGACATCTCTCCTGAATCCTAAGTCTAGTAAGAGATCAGCCTCGTCGACTATAAACAATTTCAGCGCCATCAAACGCGATGTTAAGCCAGACTTATTCTCTATATGATCCAAGAGTCTTCCTGGAGTTGCAATTAGTATCTGCAACAAGGTGTTGAAAGAAAAGAAGATTTAGCACACCAACTAGAACTATTAACAGTTCTCGTAAAATCGAGAATCATGATGTGTCAAACCTGGCATGGCTCCGATACTAGGCGTTGTTGATCAAGTTTGAAGCGGGTACCTCCAATTAGAGTCTGAACACCGATCCCGTCGTGGTATTTGAGCAGAGCCTTGCCCTCTGCAGCGATCTGGCTTGCAAGTTCTCTTGTGGGACAGAGGATAAGAGCGAAAATCGGGGGAACTCTGTGAACGTTGTTACCACTCTTCATAGCTTTAAGAACTGTTTCAATTGCAGGAAGCTGTTTTTTCAATTTAACGGCGTTATCTAAAGAAACAACAAAAGCTAAGGCCCATGATATTGGGGAAAGGGATTGTAAAATACCAAAAAGGCCATGCTTTTTCCTGTCCCGGTTTTGGCTTTCACTAACGCATCTTGACCTGCTTTACATAAACCATAATCCTTTGTCAAATGCTAATTCTGTGAACACTTGAGAGAAGAAACTAAAACCAAAGCAGAGTAATCAGAAAAGAACCGAGATAAGAAACAAACAAGAAGAATACATACCGTCTAGGCACTCAGAAAGAGTCGCATCTTGTACTCTAGTCATCTTAACAATGCCAGACACAGAAAGCGCCTTTAGAGTCAAAGGAGATATACTAGACTCATCAAATCTGCAACCATAACAAAATGGGAAAAAAGGTCATCATCAAGATCCAAACTTGACAAATCAAAAGCCTTATTAAAAAAGGGTTTAAACATACCTTTTCGCACTGTAAATAGAATCATGAGGCTCTCGCGTCTCCTCCATTACATTATCCACAGATCTTCTTTTACTTAAATCTTCTCTGACTGTATTAATATCCAACGGAGGATAAAGCTCGTCATCCGTGACATTACGATTCACTCTTTTCGTCAGTTTGATATCGTGGTTCCCTAACGAAGCACTGCTTCCCGTTTTCCTCAAATCCATCCAACCTTTCATCTTTCCCTCTTCGCCTTCTTCCTCAGAATCCTCTTCAGTAGAACTATCATTCTTCCTAAACTTCCTTTTACTAAACAAACCTTTGTTCCTTATAACTCCAACAACATTACTCGAGCTCTTCACTTTCTCCTTCTTACCAGAAAATTTAGGAGAAAATGGACTCAAAGTATCTAACTTTTTCGCATCAAAGTCATCTCCTTCATCACAAGAACTCTCATTTATCTTAAATCTACCTCTACTCATACTCGAAAAACCTCTACTACTACGATCGATGCTCGAAAAGCCTCTACTACTACGATCGAAAATTCGATTATTACCCAATGAAGGACATACCTCAGAAACGAATCTCCTCGCACCAATTGGCGAATTAGAAGCAGAATCAACCGAATTCGACACTTGATCAGAGTTCTTAACAGGCCCATCATCTTCATTCCACAAATCCTCTGCTCCAGCTGTCATAAACCTATCAGCCAAAGATTTGATATGTTCTTTGGGACTCATTGGTCCGTGACTATGATGACTCGGTTTCGTCGTTTTTTCGCTGGAATCGGGATTTCCCCACATTTTGGCTCGGATCTCGGTTCGGATTCGAGCTTCGTAAAGCTGTTTCTCTTGATCTAAGAGCTTGTTCTCTTTCTCTCTAGCTTTCTTCTCGTGCATTCGTTTCCATTGCCACTTGTTCAGTCCTCCAGGGAAGGTTCTCGGACCACCACCCATGTTTCGAGAGAAGATTCGAGCCCATAAAGACCCTGTGAATGATCCAGATCGTTCCCGGAGAATGGATGAGTACATTTCCGATGACTCTGTTTTTTTAGGGTTTAAGCTAAAAACATATCGAAAATGCCTTTTCTCCTGAGGTTTTAGGTTTTGAGGCAGTCCGGTCCGATTCATAAAATCTCGGTAAATTGAACCGGTAAATCCTGGAAATACTTTATTATCCCATTAAAATCTCGTCTTTGTAAAGATAAAATACCATATTTTGATATCAATTCCGGTTTGATTAGCCTTTGATATCTGGTTTGATTCTCATGAGAAATATGTATGCAATTGAACCGGTAAACCCAAGATTTAACTACAATTGTCCATAAATCTCATTACTAAAAATATAAAAGACCAGATTTTTGATAACAAATCCGGTTTGTTTTAGCCTTTTCGAAGATAAAACTTTATTATCCCATCAAAATCTCATTTTTTAAGATAAAACTATCAGGTTTTTTTCTCACTTTCAAGAAATTTCAGAGAAGAGAATAATAATACACTTTGATGAAGGAAAAAAAGCTTACATTTTGTAAAAATCCCATCAAATCTTCTCTGTTTTAATTTCTTCTATTTCAACAACTCATTGATTACAGAGTAAAAAGAATGAAGAGAAGATGTTGCTCTTGTGTCTCTCTTGAAAGCATTCACCAACAAAGAATGTGATTCTTCTGCAACTTCATAGAATCCGGTGACGAATTTTTCAACCGGGCTTCAATTTCTAAGCTTTGGATTGGTAACTAGCGGCATTCCTTCTAGCGCAGCATCCAACAAAGTAAACCATTGACTGTGGGGTGGTTAAGCAAAGAAAACAAACAAATCAGTCTTCACAAGAAGATAAACTCGACAAATCGACCAATTCAAGATCCGCAAAAGTCTGAAAACTTGAGTTTTAGGATTGGTGTAGATGGACAATCTTTTATAAGCTTTGTAGTTATTTGCATATCACCTTTAAAATGGCCTAAACTTTACAAATCTCAGAAGAGAAAGCTTTGGTCTTACCAAGACAACAAACAGAACCACATTGAAGATCGCAACAAGTCGCCACTCGGTTTTCATGTACTGAGCTACTCCAGCTCTACGGTAATTAATAAAATGAAAAGAATAATTAGTTTCATCTGGAAAATGAATGACACAATTGTTGCAAAAAGAGCTTAAAGGGGGAAGTTGATAAGTTCTACTTGCAAGAATCACAATTGTAGCACTTGATGGTCCTCAAATTCTTGTAAAGCTTACAGTCTTTGTTAGCACTTATTGAATGAAAGCTCAAGTCATAGTATGAAGCATTCACTGCAGGATAACCACACCTTCTCACACAAACAACATTGAGACAGTTAAATATTTTGCGATAAATTCTAAACATCATCAAATAACAAGAAGAGGCATATATATACATACTCAGATGGTGGTCGACAACATCCAGCTTCTATCGGGGTTAATTCTGCGGATTTCAATTGTTTGATTGTCTGAAATAATTATAAAAAATCAAGAACATTTCAAAGATTATCAGGGTTGAATATTTGGTAACTATAAGACATTTTGTTGGTGGAAAGGTACTAGACCTTGTATTTCTTGGAAAGCTTTCTACATTGCTCGGATTTAACAAGACAACTCTTTAGCCTTTTCCAGTTATCGGTGTTGTTTAGCTGAAACATCAACAAGAATTAGAACAAAAGAGAATACATACTTATTTGATTGATACGTTCGAAGCCACGATGAATTATAATACCTGTTTTAGAAACCAGGAGCTGTAATCATTCAGCTTATACTCCTTGTACCTAATTAGAGACAAAAAGATTCAAGATTTATGCATCCCAATAGGTATGTGACCATTGAGGAATATATTACACTTACCTTAAACCAGGATTAGTATGCCCCGACCCGTTGTTAGTTACAATGAACCTGAAAAATATCCCAAAAAGAGAACAATGCATGAGAATTCTTAACGGAGATCTACAATGATTCAACAGCTGTGTTTTCTTGAATAACTTTCAGGACAATGAGACTTACGCTAATACGGTAAAGACAAGTATCGCAATCAAAACGATCAGGAGCACGAAAAGATACTTCAAAGGAGAATCATCATGTCAAGGAAGATCCAAATTCAATTTTTTCAACCAAAGAAATAGAAAACAGAACATGTTGAGTGAAAGGATACAATCCAAAGAAGTGCCACACTTCTCTTGCACGCACCAAGAAACCCGATTATGGATCTGAAAAAAACATCATATCATATAACATTTCATGAATAATAAGCAAACAAGAAAAATACATAAGCAAGAACCATTGTTGTGTTGTGTAAATTGTGAAAGTAGTGTAAACTCACATCAAGAAGATGAAACCACCAAGAGCTATGACTGGAAATGTAAGTGACCTTCTACATCCATCATTGTGTGTACTCATCCAAACCCCAAATATTATCACTGCCACAGCCAATAGCTTCACCAAAAAATTTAACACACAGACATTATTATAAAGTTGCAGAGACAACAACATTAAAAGGTCTAAGCTTTCACAACGCAAGCAGTGGAATTTCACTAGGAACCTTTATCAGACAGAACCATAACCTAAGTTGTACGGAAACCCAAAATCTAATTCGACAAACCAAATTCATTAAAGAGAATCAAACAAGGATAAAATGTGGCTCTTAGAAATAGAAACCAAATGAAGAAGAAGAAGAAGAAGAATAAGACATTTAAGCTCACCATAGTAAGAAGATTGACCCATCTGATAACGAAAGTGCTTGTGCCCATACCCATTTTTTTCAAGCTTCTTGATTTTAAAAAAGAATTAAAGAAAGACACAAATTGAGAGAGAAAGATGCAAACTTTGGTTAAGGGTTCTTCTGCAAAAGATTGCAAGAAAACAAATGGGTCAGTGAGAATTTAAACTCCTCATGGGGTCTTTAATTCAAATGAAGAAGAAGAACTGAAGAACGAAAATGGTTTGAGGGTGTTTTCGTCAATATAAGAGAAGACAGCTCACGCTTTAGTATCAGTTATCGATGATGGGGTTTAAGAACAGACACGACACGACATAGGAATAAGAACAATGAGGTCAATGTCCAAACGTATACGTTTGACTTGTGTGCCTAATCCTAAGAGGAGCAACCGCTATTTGCTATTCGTTGTTTCATTCTTTTCACGATAAAGGTCTGATTCGAAATTTTATTATTATTGTTTTAAATTTTGCGCAGATTATTAAATTAGAATGCCTAATACGAGTATTCTAAAACACGTTCAGGTGTTGGTGACGTATAGGGCTACCCAGTTGTTAGACGCCTATATTTTATATTATACTATGATTTAGACAGTTTTAAATAATTTGAACGTCTATTAGCATATATGCGCTCGATTACATGATCTACACGAATGCCTAGGTAAATTTTAGGCGGAATTGTTTTATTTTTTCATAAAAAATTATATAATTATATATTTTTCAAAAAAATTATTTTAAATAATATTATTTTATTTATTTTATATGTTTAGTGAATTTTATTTATCCAAATTTACATAATTGTAAAATTATATATCTATATATATATATATATATATTTTAAAAATATTTTATCATTCGCGTCTACTGCTATACGCTATGCGCGCCCGCACATTTTAGAACACTGCATATTACTTTTTTAGACCATAAATTTATTGAAGTTAAGATATAAGGAGTACAATATTAGGATAAGCTTATCACATAAACCTCATAGGCTCATAGCATTCCAACTGTAATTTGAATTTGTTCATTTATAAAACTTATATGAATTGCATATTTACCATTTTTCCACAGAAACAAAGTTACATTAAACTAAATAATTTTGGATTTAAAGATTTTACAAAGCTCTAACTACCAAAAAATAAAAAGAAATTACTTTCATCAAAATTTGCTTGACACTAAAACATTCCATTACACAAGGTACAAAATAAAACAATCACAAATAATAAACTCTCTTTGATTCTACTAAGAAATGTCAGCACGATCAAGCATATCAATCAAAGTCATTTTCCTTGGAAATCTAGGAGGAAGCCTCAAGATCATAGCATCTTCAATCTCAATCGGAAGATGAGTTGCAACAATCACAATCCCTCCTTTTTTCCTATGCTCAGCGATGATATACTCAAGCAATCTAACTCCTTCATCATCCAAAGCAACCGATGGTTCATCCAAAAGCCAAATCGGTCTATCGATAGCGAGCAGCCTCGCAAGTTGCAATCTTTTTCTCTGACCCATCGATAACATTCTCGATTTCTCTTTCACTAATCTTCCTAAACCCATTAGTTCCAATGCGGGTTGAGCTTTGCCTATTTTGTTTTCGAGTAGCTCAAACCATTGGACATTATCAAGTACCGTGAATCTCTCTTTGATGGCGTCTTTTAAAGAGATCCAATTCAGTTGGAGTTTGTACTGTTGGAAGATCCCTGATTGCGTGATGTTGTGACCGTTCCAAAGGATTTCTCCTGCAGAGGGTTTTGAGAATCCAGCTAACATTCTCAAGAATGTTGATTTACCTGATCCATTGGTTCCAGTTAAGACAAGTGCACCACCGTCGTGGAGAGATACATTCACATGTCGTAGAATCTGCTGCGCGTTTCTCATACAAGAGACGTTTTGAAGAAGAAGCCGAGGGATTTGAGGCCTCCTGATAGACATTTTGGGAGATGATTTTGACCTTGATATCTGAAGAAACATAGCATCCATTAAAGATGATGAGTATATCTATCAATCTATGAACAAAAAAGACTTATGAATAGTATAGATTAAGTTCATAAACAGGATTGATCAAAGAACATTGAGTGATAAATCCATGTCTGAAAAGCAGAACAGACATTAAGAGCAAAGAACATTGATTCGATAAATTCATGTCAAAAGCTTATAAAAATAACCTGAATTTCGACAAAAAGATTTAACTTTATAAAATTGGTATATAAATGATCAGAGATCAATGTTAGCCTCAACGAACAATCACCATAGATAATCAACTATGCAGTGAAGAATTACTCATGAATCCCAGTAGTAGAGATAAACGCTTGTAAGCAAGGATCTTTATCCATGGAAGATCCAAAGGAAAACAAAAAACAAAACCAGATAAAAAAATCGTGACACATTTATCATTTGGATTTTGAACAGATAAAAAGAGTTAAAAATTAAAGACTTAATCATAACAAAATCACAATGTTTTCATGAAAGCAATGATCCTAGAAGCTCGAAGGAACCGTAGGAGAAAGAAATTTGGGGGGAAAAAACCTGAAAATCGGACCAGGAGAGTGGATTGAAGACGAAACTGTAGAAGCTCGATTTTTGCAGAGGAGACAATTCTCTTTAGTTTAGGGTTTTTTTTCTTTACTCCCCTGAAAAATCAAATCTGATAACCGACCGTCAATTTTGTAACTAAACCGGATACATTTTTAGCTCAATCACGGATCAATCTACTCATACCCGGTTTACTGTTTTTTTTTGTCTTTTTCTTTCTAGTAAAACAAAGATCAGAATAACCTTAACATGACCGAGAAAAGTTTCAATTTTTATCGTTATCAAGAATAATCTTTTATTGTTGTTTTACGGAGAGAAAGCTTGGATTTTTCTGCATGTTAATAATATCTTACCAAGACAACAAACAAAACCACATTAAAGATCGCAAACATATAAGCTATGAAGATCCAAGAGTTAAAAAAAAAGAAAGTCAAAAACCCATTTATTATCATTTTTGGCTTTTGATGAAATCACAAACTGAAGAAATAAAATACAACAAGTTAAAAACTATTAGCAAAAGACTTGAAAGCCTTTCGGCTTTATATTGTGCCCTCAAGTGGAGGGTTGGGACTTCTCAACACTAGCCCTCAAAAGGGATATGACTTCCCCTGGCTCCGGAGCTCCGAAAACCGAACTTCCAGCAACAATACAGTTTGCTCCAGCTTCAGCCGCTGCATCGATCGTTGAAGGGCCTAAGCCGCCATCCACCTGATCCAAGAGCACACATAGATAAATAAGACTCAGTTTTTAAAGAAAGATCAAACGTTGTGCTGTCTAGAAAATGAGAAGCCTTACCTCAATATCAAGTGTTGGGTACTTGTGCCTCAATGCCCGGACCTAAACCAAATATATCAAACTGAAGTTACGAGACGGTTTCAATTCAATAAGCAAATGGCACTACGTTTCCAAAAAAAATAAAAGAGTTAAGAACCAACATAACCTTGTCCATCGTGTTAGGCATAAACTTCTGACCTCCAAATCCAGGCTCCACAGTCATCACAAGAACCATTTCAACAGGAGTTGTTCCTTCGACCTGTCATACATAGGCCAAGCAAGCATGATAACACACCCGACCGCACTCTGGAACAGACAAAAGATTTAAATTCATACCAAAGGATAGACTTGTTCAACAGGTGTTCCAGGCTTTAAAGCCACACCTGGCCTCATCCCAGCAGACTTAATCTTCCTCACAAGTTCTTGCCAATTCTCTTGAAATAACCAATAATACAAGTAGTCAAAGATCGATCATTAAGATGAGACAAAATTGAAGGATGGTATTATCATACCTTCAGCCACCTCAATGTGGAATGTGAAACCAGACGCGCCAGCTTTAGCCATCGGTTCCACGTAATCCATAGGGTTCGTCACCATTAGGTGACAATCAAGATATGCACTGTAACGAAGGCAATGATCATTTCACTACTTGAACAATGTCAGATATATTAATTCAAGAGATGTATAGTGTCTTATATTACTCTGTGTGCTTTCTCAAACTCTCGATGACAGGAGCACCAATCGTTAGATTGGGAACAAAATGCCTAACCCAAGTATAACAAAGAATTACACCAACCTGATGATAATAATTCTTAGGTACATTACATACACAGCTAAAGCAATAAAATTTACCCATCCTGCAAAAAAATGAAAATAACAAGTATGAAACAACCAAAGTGAAAATTAACTCAAGACTCGAGAGACAATATAAAAGTGAAGACTTTACATCACTAAAAAGTAAAAAAAAATTAGATTGGGTTTGTGTTACCATAATGTCCATGTGAAGCCAGTTGGCGCCCAAATCGATCATCCGCTTAGCCTCCGCCGCTAGATTTGCAAAGTCTGAAGATAGCATCGACGGAGCTATTTTTGGAGATACCCTCATCTTCTTCAGCTGATTTCAACGACTATGCTAAGAGAAGGATCTGTGTTAGGTGAGAGCACTTTGGAGCGGAGAAATAAGAAAAAAGCGAGCAATTGCAGACTTGGCAGTTGGGTCAACCCGTTAACCCGAATCTCAACCCACAGTTTGATTCGATTCGACCAAACTTTACATGCCTAATGACGTGGCATCGAACACAGAGGGTCAAAGTTAAATAAACAAGCAAACAAAATTAATAACATAAACACTTCTCAGAAATTCACTCACACACTACAATGCACATTTTAGTTATCTTTGAAACCAAAAAAAAAAACATATATGTTAAAATTATTGATTCAAAAGTCATAATCATGTATAGAGTTGTTAATACATAGTACATACACATAAATCTGAAGAAACATAGCAGCCATTAAAGATGATGAGTAGAAATAAGTTTAGAAGAAGGATTGATCAAAGAACATTGAGTGAGAAATCCATGTCTGAAGAAGCAAAACAGCTATTAAGAGTACGCAAATCTATGAACACTGAGCGATAAATTCATGTCATAAAGCTTATAAAAACAACCTGAATTTCGAGAAAAAAAAACATTAATTATTCATATCTATGAAATACAGATAAAAAGAAAAAATTTGTTGGTCTAAGTAATATAGGAACCATTTTTGGTCAGAGGTTTAACTTTTCAAGGACAAACACACAAATTTTCTACATGGAAAATACTTGTATGAATTTGTATGTATAAATGAATCTACGAAATTTCAAGTTTATTGAGTTAAATAAAACTGATCAAATTTTCAAGAATCGGTAAGTTTTTGTTCCTATAGCTGACCAAAATGCAAGCTTATAATTTTGGTATATAGACAATTCTCAGAGATCAATGTTAACCTCAACGATCAGAATAATCTTAAGCGGTCATTGAGCAAAGTTTGGATTTTTATCTGTGGAGTAACAAAATCACATTCTTTTCTAATGATCCCAGAAACTCAAATTGGAGAAGATAAAACCCATATTCATAAATTGATGAAATCACAAACTGAAAAAAACTTAATCACGAATGCTGAAGAGAAGCAAAACCAATGATGGGGTATAAACCATGAGAGCATTAAAATCAGATACAAAAATCCCAATTTTAACAATTAAATAGTAATCTCTGTATTAAGCAATTGTTTCAACCTATAAAAAAAAAAGGAAAATTTCAAACTTGATAATATGAGAAATTGGAACAGAAAACTATGTCTAGATTCTCCAGATAAAATCGGATTTCTGATTAAAACAGAGAATGCTAAAATCTGATATTCACATCGGCCATGAGCAAACTCTACAACACAATCAATGGGGAAAATCTTAAGCTGAGGAAAAGCTGGTTGCGTACCGAGAAGCGTCCAAGGAGATGTGTACAGAGAGAAGACGAGCCGAGAGAGCTAATAATATTAATATTATTATATTTTAATCATTACTTTTAAGTTTTAATTCAATTTTAAAAAATACCGATTTGCTTTAAACCAAGCGGGAACCGACCGGATTGTGTCTAAACCGATCCGAACAGCTACTAAATTTCATAGCTATTTATGGTTTTTTTAGGGACAAACACACAAAATTTATACCTGGATCTTCTTGTATGCAATTGTTTCCATAGAAGAGACTAGGAAATTTCAAGTTTTTGAGTTAACAAAACTGATAAAAAAAAACTACAATTAGCAAAAGACTTGAAAGGCGTAGAGTTCCATTATTTCGTTTTGATACACATTTTTCATTTATCACTTTACATTAACAAGTAAAAGCCCAATATATGATTTGATGGGCCGAGGATTAACCCATGAAAGGAGGAGAAATGTTCTAGAAACAACCACAGGTTTTGGTGTTAGGTGGATATGCATTTGGAGTTGCACTTAGCTTCTCACTCATTTTTTCCACTTTGATAGACTCTTGTCCCTTTTGTTTTTCTATTTTTTCTCTTTTTGCTTCTGCAATCTTCTCAATCTCCGGTATTTTTTTCTTGAATTTTTTTGAATATTCAGCTTTCTCCACTTCTAAATGATCCTGATAAAACATAAAAAAACAAAAAAATATATATATAGAAGAAGAAAAAGAATATATTGGATTTGAAATATGTTAATTTACCATGTTTTCTAAAATGTTAAACAAAAGTATTCAATTTTATGATGATTTTGTTTATATTTCACCATATACAACGTACGTTACATATATTGAATAGGTAAAAGACTTTAAGAAAATATTGTATATAGCTAAAATTTTCTATATAGTAATATACCTCCATTTTTTTCAAATCTAACTCTAGAGTTGTCTTCATGTTGTTCTCCCATGCTTCAATGGAGCAAAGTTCTTTGTAAGCCCTGCTTATGTTGATAAATTAAGTATTCAAAGAACAACATGTAGATAATATGTTGATATTATAAAACATACAAAATGGCAATTTCTCATATCATGCAAAATGTATATAATTATATGCTTGAATATAATTTTCACATCAATATTTATGTGAGACATCTGCCATTAATTTGAATGCAAAGCAATGTTGATCTTTTCTGGTTCTAACCTCATTATAACAATGGATTATATGTGTATATAATATTTAGTAAATCTTACTTGGTTTGAGCTTTTGCCTTCTCGTTCTCTTCCCATGCATTTATCAACGCAAGTCTCTTCTCTTTCTCTATCTCAACAAGTTTTTCATCTACATACCAAATAATTTTACAAAATTAAAAAAAAAAAATCGAACATTATTGAATCGCTATATTAATGAACGAAACGGATACTAAATAGGTCGTTGAGTAATGAGGCCGGCCTTTCATGTTTACTTGTTCACAAAATCGTCCTTAATTTTTCTAGTACAAAATTTAGATACAAGAAAAAACTTATTTATAAATGTGTCTGTGTATATATATTACACACAGACATACTTTGAGTTGAGGCCAAAATGATAGTACTGTGTTCATATAATGGAGAATCTTTCTTGACTTGTTTATCTTGTCCCATGTTGGGTTTCCCTTCTCGTTCTTCTTCCTTTCGAACTTTGTGAGATTTTTACAGAGATTTAGATTAAAACTAAAAACTGTTAGTAAAAAGCTAAAAACTAGTTACTCAAATAATTAAAAAACACACAAAAAAGATAGTAGTTATTAGTACCTTTTAAAGACGATCGTGGATCACATAGGTTTAATGATGACTTCGAGTTAGGTGTGAGAGTTTTATGTTCGAATCCCATCAATATATACATGCCAAATACATTACATATATACCATATATTTATATCATCGATATTTTTTACTCCAAGAAATCAATTAACTGTTTGGGTTATGGTAGGTGAAAGAAAACATTTCCGATTAATTAATGTATTCACAAAAGGGTTCTTAAAGGAAGCTCCAAGTATTGAGTACAATATATACGTCAATAAAACTATAAAAGGTGTTTTAATTTGCCCGTAAAGAATTTACTCGCTATCACTTATGAAAATTAAAAGCAAAACCTTAAACAAGAAAAGTTTATGTATTATTAACTCATTAACCAAGTTTTAAATGTGATGCCAACGAAGATAAATTCCAAACTTGTTTCCCCTCTTTTCCTGTTACCAAATATTTCGAATCAAAGATCCATATATCAAATTATGAAGACAATATAGGAATATTATTAAACCCTTTATCAAAAAAATATATAGGAATATTACATCAAATGATCAACTATATATTGATAAAAAGTAAGAAAATTTTGGCATAGCAAAGGTAAAATAATATGGATGAAAGATAAACGTGGTGAATGGTGATATTAATTATTCTAAGTGACTATTGGCCATCCAATTACAATCAAAAGGCAGACAATTGTACCATAATCGCATCCTATAATCAATTCTGTATTCTAGCTTTATAATACAATATGATAAATAATCCAAAAGGGAATTCCCAAAAAAATTGTTTTTTCATAGCACTGTAGTCCGTGGAATAAATTAGGTTTACTTATCTATCAAAACTTAAATTACTTTCAAAATAATCCCAAAATTTTATAATTTTGGCAGCAGATTAAATTTGTTAATAGTCTAAAAATCTAGAAACAAACTGATCGTCCAAAAGGACTAAAACAAACTTCTACATTATATGTATATATCTGACGAGAAAAAAGCAATTGCTTCTATCGCCATAAAATAACCAAAAATAGGTTCTAGTTCAAGTACAAGACCTTAAACTCGGAATAAGATGCCTCGGCTGCCAGATTTTCTATCGGAAAATGAATTTCGGATCACCGATATTGATGTACATGAGAATTTTGTGTTTGATTTTTGTCAGCGTAAATTTTCTTAAGAATGGTTTGCATTTTGCTAGTATTATTATAATTGCAATGCCGACGAAATCGCAATGTATGGATGGATCGACTGTTTTGATGTATCTAGCTTTTGTTTTCTTTTGACAAAGATGATTTGATGTAGATGTTAATTAACTAGAAGTAGCACTTGAAATAGCTTGGTACTTAGTTATTTTTCTAAACACTTAGTAGTAGCACTTGAAATTGTGAAGTGTGGCTTAAAAACCTCACATAAATAATCCTCATTTTATCGTTTTCAATAATAGATTAAGTTTTGATTTTTTTTTTTTTGTTAAAGGATTTGATTAAGTTTTGATTAACCTTTAATATCCACATCTCTTCATTAACTTGAAGTTTTAATATTGGAGTGATCGTAATCATATTAACAAAGTACGTGAGAAAAATGTATATATGGACGTAGAATCTGTTCCACTTTGAAAAAGAAAAGAAAAACACTGTTAGGTTTTAGTGTTTTTTCTCTCGATTCGATAATGTGGGGATAATTTGGGGCCGTTAAAGGCCCAGAAAAGTAAAACAAGAGGGTGTTTTTTCTTCAATCACAAGGTTTCATGGAAGTTTCATAATAGATCTATTTTCTGCTTTGGTATTAGAATCATAATTTAGTGACTTGACATTTATGCCTAGTAATATTTATTTGTCTTTCATTTATAAAGTCTTCTTTTGTTTGTACTGTTTTCTCCTTGAATTGCTATATTTTTTTCATTTTAAAATTTTGACTCGCTTATTAGTAACCATCTAAGCATTATATTTTTAATGCTATAGTGTTATAGTTAGAGCCTACCCAAATATAGGGGTGGACACAAGACAGGTATTTGCTAATTTTCAACTACTTATGACCCACCTTGACCCGTTCAAATAACTGAATATTGGACTTGATACTTGCCTTATGGGAAGCAAGTCTTTGCCCAAAATCTGATTACTTGTAAGTAACTTGTCCAAAATCTAATTACTTGCAAGTAACTTGATCCGTTTTGTTATTTGCAAAATAACTTGAACCGAATAACGAGTACAAGGCCGGGTAATTGTGTCTAGCCCTACCCAAATATCTTTTACACTCTATATACAAATATTTTTCTATTAAATTGAAGATATTCTTAATGAATTTATGCGTAACAAAATATTTCTTCTCCATTTTTAAAATTTCTCTTTGTTGTGTGTTCTTTTCTTATATATATTTTTAAATGTTAAGTATTTATACAATTTTATTTTTTTGACAGAATTACAGAGATTATACAGAAAAAACTAAAATATTAGAAGAAGGCAACAACAACCACAAAAACTGAGTAAGACCCCAAAAAAAAAAAAAGAAGAAGAAGAAGACGGTAAGAGACACTGAAACTCGAAAAATCAGTACCCGATTGACCTCGCAAAGTTTCCAAACTCTAGTGACTCTTCAGTCATGATGTTAATCTGTTTTTCTTTATCAAATTATTAGACAAAAGTTAAAAGGTGCCCACGTTTTCTTCTTTTATTTTCTTGATATGATATGATGAGATTATACATCTTTAGTTTTCCAAGATGCCAAGATGCCGTGATAATGTTCAACATTTTTAAAACAAAACTGTCAAAGCATAAAAGCAACAAAAAAAAAGAAGAAAAAAAAGAAAAAAAAAAGAAAAAAAAAGAGAAAAAAAAAAGAAAGAAAGAAGAAACTCACTTTCATGTGGCCAGCGAAGCACTAAGAGCTAAAACAAATTTGATTTTCCATATAGTTCTGTTGGTCAAAATTTTCAACTTATGTTTGGCGTATTTTACTATGAAATGTAGATAATTTTTTCAAATATGTTCTTTCAAAGTTAATTACTTATTAATTATACATGTAATAAGCATGTATTTTCGTGAATAAATTTTTCCCCAAAAATATATTTTATATATTATGTGGGTTTGAACCTATGTGATAATATAATGACACATTAACATAAATTATTAGGCTGTATATATCATCATCGTCATACTTTAGATTATGAATTATGAAAAAAAATCATATTTTAGATTTGAGAATTTTTATAATAAGACAAAAGAAAATCTTAACAAATGAAAAATGTATAAAGTACAAATTGGATGTCCAAATATTGTTTAAGATATCCTTCATCGATTACATTCCGTTCGGATCTACACATTTTCAGCGTGTACAAATACGTATATACTTGTTATGATATAATTTTCTGATTTTAACTGTGTATGCAGTAATTATATATGTCAAAACATATATACTTATCTTATTTCTCAAGCTATCACATAAAATATACATACATTAATAAGTTAGATCACATGAGCTTATAAAGCGAAAAGGGTGGTATCGCTCATACGATCACATGTTGAAAGGGAGACCAGCATAAAAAGAATTGGTGTAAAAAAAAAAAAGCATACAAATTTTTTAAATAAATTCTTAGGAGACTAAAATTTATGCTTATCTTATTTCTCAAGCTATCACCTAAGTATATAATTTAGGTATTTTTCTTTTGGTATATATAATATAATCAGGTTCAGGTCTTTATATTTACTTTTTCTTTTTAATCTTTTTTTTCTTTCATGCATTTTATCTTATTATAGTGGGCATATATAAATTAGATACTATGTTAACATTAAAATTGATCAGATTAAGACATATTCTCAAATTGTATAACTCAGAAATTGGTCACTCAGTCTCCTTCTACTACTATATTGATGTTCTTGATGTTGTATTTTTCTGTGGTTACGTTGCTGTTGGTATTGATTTAACACTTTACTTTAAATCCGATCAAAATAAGAGTCGACCTATTTTCAAACCCAATCAAATTGACTCATGAAGACTTAAACTGACTTAATCAATTCAGAAAAGGAAAAAATGAAAGTAAAGAAAATCAGAAATCAGAAAGAAAAAAGAAATCGATAACCTCCTCAAAACCATTATAAATAAAGAGTTATCTTCTCTTCACAAATCATCTAAAAAATAAAGGAGAAAACCTAATAAAGTAACTATATAATTTTTAATTCTTTTTTTAAGCGCAAACCCCTTTGTAATCAATCTTAAGCTTCAATAAATAACAAGAGTTCATAAAACCTTAGATTCTTGTTTATTTAAACTTACTGTTCAACAATTGCTCCTTCACTCTCCACTCATGTTGTATTTATTATGCTCTCATATAAACTCCAAAAGATAAATAAAATGCAGGTACTTCAAAAAAATAATTCCGAATTAAGAAATTCATAGATACCCAAATTTTATAAAAATAAATCAAATATTGAAACACGAACAATCTCCAACTTCAAATCTTTACATTTATTTTTCTCTTCTCGTTTTTACCCTTCTTTAAGTCATTGTTAAAAACTTAATATGTTGGAAAAGACGCATGCTTGATCACGTAATAATCATGCATTAACAAACAAAATATATGATCACGTAATCATAAACTAAAAAAGAGCTTTAACCTAAAAAAAAAACTAAAAAAGTGTCTAGTTAATGATATATCAAGTTTTAGTACGTAATATTTAGAGATAATTGAGAAAATATGACTCTGTATATTTACACAATATAGACGCATCACTTTTACATTGATCATGACTTTAGTATAGAAGATCTCACTAAACCAGAAAGAAAAATGATGGTGGTGATTTAAAGGAGGATAAAGGGTATCTATTAGTTGATATATAATCATAAAATATTGTTGAGATCATGACGACTAATTTGGTGTTTAGGACCATTCTCACGCCTATTCTGCAAAATATGTGTGTATTCGTGTCATTTATCATCCACATCTTGGCGTAAAAGAAAAAACACATCCACATCTTATTTGATTCATAATTCTTAGTTGATTGATGTCTCTCTCCAAAATTCCAAATCTATCAAAAATAAATTAAGACAATGCCTTAACATTTGTTTTGATCTATTTAATTTTATGGCTAAAATCAAAAATGTATCCATTGATTAATCATATGCTAAATTCACTAATACAATGGTGGTAGATGAATCATATACATTTAAGTAACTAACATTATCAATAGCTCTTTGACACGTGAGAACGCAAAAATTTTGTTACATTCCAAAATGAATAAAACCACTCAAAATCGATCATCTTGTTCATAAATAGTGTTTTTGTGATTCATTGTTTGCATCAATTCTTCTGGAACCTCTCCACACAACTTCCTAGCCATGGGCTTCTGGTTCGGCTTATTCGGTTTGGTTCAAACCGTACCGAATAAAATCAATTCGGATTTTAATGGATTCAAGGTACTAAACCGATCGATCTAAATTAAATTGGGAGTTCGGTTTTAGTTCGGATTGAATCGGAACATGTGAACCGATCGATAACCGACTAAATTCACTTATACCAGATATAGTTAACCGTAACTAACCCGAAAAAGCACAACCCATTCCACCGATTAACTCTCATTTTTGGCTTTCACTCATTTCTTCTTCTCTTCACCCGATACTCGAGAGTCGAGAGAGAGAGAGACGAGAGCTTGTTGTTCTTTGATTCTTCATTTGTTTCCTTCTACGAATCTTCTCATTTTGAAACCGTAAGAGGAATCAATTCAATCATCTCTATTCTCCAGATTCTCTGAACCAAATCTCTGGTAAGTTTCTAACCCTATTTCGCGAATTTCTGTTTTTTTAAAAAATTGGGGGTTTTCAAATCTAATTAAGTTTTGGGGTTGTAGTTGGATTTTTTAACGAGGATATGAAGGTTTTTCAACTTTTAATGGAATTTTCATGAATTCAAAGATGAAATTGAAACCCTAATCGCAATTTTCATTTTTCAAATTGGGGGGTTTTTAAATCTAATAAGGTTTTGGGGTTGTAGTTATGTTATTTAACGAGGATTTGATGTTCGTTTCAACTTTTAATGGTTGAATTTTTGTGAATTTGAAGTATGAATTTGAAACCCTAATCCGAATTTAATTTTTTTAAATTTAGGGTTTTCAAATCTAATTAGCTTTTGGGGTTCTATAAGGGTTTGATGTTCGTTTCAACTTTTAATGGACGGATTTTTGTGAATTAGAAGTATGAACTTGAAACCCTAATCCAGATTTCTATTTTTTCAAATTGGGATTTTTCAAATCTAGTTAGCTTTTGGGGGTTCTATATGGCTTATTTGACAACTATTTAAACATTAAATTATATGGCTAATGGCTCATGTCTGACTTTGTGTAATCGATTTTACTTTTTCTTTGTAGATGTCTTCTTTAGAGGGAGATGATCCACCAATTTTTGAGTCTGTGGAGGCTGGAAACAAGCGTAAAAACCCTCCAAATTCTTCTGCTCTGCTACCAAAACCAAAGAAGGTATTTCCTAAATGGGCTATGTGTTGGAAACATTTTATAATAAAGGAAGATGATCCTGGTAGGTGCAGTTGTAT
>VBRH01001134.1:8073-19314 GCA_014578085.1 Cardamine resedifolia | reverse complement strand
TATTTCCTAAATGGGCTATGTGTTGGAAACATTTTATAATAAAGGAAGATGATCCTGGTAGGTGCAGTTGTATATACTGTGGTCGAGAGGTAGGTTGTGACTCGAAATTGTCTGGAACTAGTGCAATGAAAGGTCACATATCTAGATGTAAGTTATATAAGAATTTTGTCATTTTGATGAAAGAGAGAAACAAAGGCTGTTGAGTGGTGATAGTGGTGGTAATATGAAGGTTATTAGGTATGATCCGGATCTGTTTAGGAGTGTAGTGAATAAGTTAGTTGTAGTCAATGAGTTGTCATTCTCTTTTGCTGAATCAGAGGGTTGGAAACACTTCTGTTTTGATGTCTTGCCTTTGTACAAGACATTCTCTAAAAGGACTTGTACTAGAGATGTTGCTGCAATGTATATGGAAGAGAAGGCCGCTTTGAAACAGTTGTTTGCTGTTGAAAAGAAGAGTGTATCTCTCACCACATATATATATATATGGGTGTCTCCTACAACCGCATACAACTACATGGTGGTCACAGCTCACTGGAATGATGAGAATTGGAAGCTGCAGAAAAGGATCCTCTCCTTTAAGGTCATCACATATCATAAAGGATACACGATTGCATACCAGCTGATTGACTGCTTAGATGATTGGGGAATTGAGAAGGTTTTCAGCATTACAGTGGATAATGCAAAGGGAAATGACAAAGCTCTCAGAGTTTTGAAGGATCATTTGAGGATGAGAGGACCTCAATCATTAGTTCAAGATGGAGAGTTCTTATATATCCGTTGTTATGCTCACATACTCAATTTGATTGTAAGAGATGGTTTGAAAAAAGTTAGGACTAGTATTGTTGCTATTAGGAATGCCTTCAAGTATGTGAGGTCATCTTTCACTAGATTGAAGGCATTCGAGCTGCGGTGTGACACAGGTAAGATCACTAGAGGTAGCGTACCTTTAGATTGTGTGACCAGATGAAATTCTACCTATCTTATGTTGTCTGCTGCCATTAAGCTTAGGCCTGGTTTTGAGAGGATGCTGAGTGAGGACAAGTTGTACTGTGATTACTTCTTGGAAGATGATGAGAAGACAAAACTGAAATGAGTAGGACCACCAACTTCTGATAATTGGGATGAAGTACAAAGTTTAGTAAAGTTTCTGAAAATCTTTTACCAATGTACTGATATGCACATATTTTACATGTTTTACACATTCATTAGTATCCCATTTTATCTCATTTCACATCATTTAGAAGTGTAAATATGTATTTGAGTTTTGTTTCGCATAACTTCGCATATTAGAGTCATAGGTTGTTTTTCTTGCATGTTGCATATGTTTTGAGTCATTTTTAGGTGATTGGGAAGCTTGGAGCTTTGATGAGGAGATTTGAGGCAAGTGAAGTGGGCAAAAGATGGTTTTTGTGAAGAAAATGTCATTCACAGCGGTCACCCCCGCTACCATTGGACCGCCACAAAGCGCAAAAGCAGAGCCAGTTCAATGAGTCTGAAAGATCAACTCAGATGAAGATCTTGCGTAACGAATTAGCTCCAGCACTCTGAATAAAGTTATAGGCAATTGAGATACCTTTCCAATGTAGGTAATTTCGAGTGATTCTCATCAGCGGTTAAAGAGATATGACCAATTTAGTGAAGACCGCTACAATAGAACCGCCAAGGACGATCCCAGCGGCCAGGACCGCTACAACAGAACCTCCAAGGACAATCCCAGCAGTCAGGACCACTCTGAAGGGACCGCTAGGATCAGCATAGAGTGTTCTGAAGCTCTGGTGTCAATCCTAGCGGTCGTTTGACCGCTGTGCCTCCCCTGCTACAACGCGCATGAGCAGAGTCAGTCCAAAGAGGCTGAAAGATTGACTCCGATGAAGACTTTTCGTTCCGGTTTAGCTCTAGGGCCCTTCATAAAAGTTGTAGTAAATTGAGTTAGATTTCTAATGAAGGTGGTCTCAAGTAATTCCCATCAGCGGTTAAGGAGATACAATTCATTTAGTGAAGACCGCTACACTAGCTCTGCTGGAACACGTACGTGCAGTTCCTAGCGGTCCAGACCGCTACCACTGCACCGCCACCGCCTGCTCATGCTCACCACAGCGGTCCTGACCACTATGAATGGACCGCTCCCTGTGCCTACGCATCATTTTTGCTCTTTCCCTATAAATACTTGTAAGAACACATTAAACCTAAGTTTTTCTTCATCTTGAGTTGGTTTTTCGTCCAAACTCATCTCTTGATGATTTGGGCTGTTCTTCATCATGTCATGCCACTCTAGAGAAGGATTCTTCACCTCTATATATATATTTATGTTTATGTCTTTCAATTTCTCTCTTTCTACGGTTAGTTCTTAGCTTTTAGTTGGATTATGGGTTATGCTAGATTAGGATAAATTGATGGTTAGATATTAATTTTTTAGGTTGATTGTTGATAGATCTTTCATTTAGGATTGTTATTAATGCTAGATTAGCCAAGAAATTGGTAGTTTAGAGCTTAGGCATTTTCGCACCCGCAAAGTGTTCAATGAAATGCTTGAACCAATCCTTTTATGAGTTTTACATACCTAGCCAATGGCAATTGATGTTTAGGGTGTTTAGTGAACTTATTGGAGTTGAATATTAATGGTCATTGATCATGAGATTGCTAACGGAAGTTATGTTAATACTTGATCAATGAAGTAATTAGTACCATGGAAGTGGATTAGTCATAGTTGTGAATTCCATGTTTTAGGATGGTGCTTAATGCAATCTATTTCATCATTGTTTGATTGTTAGTTAATTCCCTTGATAGTAGAACCCATGATCCAATGCCTTTTTCTTGTTTTCTTTTTTGCATTTCACTTGTTTTCATTTCTTTCGTTTTGTAAAAACCAATTCTTTATTTGCTCTAGATTAGTTAGAATCTCGCATCTCTAGTGTGTGATCTTTAGTCCTTGTGGATTCGATCCTAAAGTGCTATGCACGATAGGTTTATTTGATAGCCTTAAGACGGTGTAAAAACCTCTTTATCATGTACCTTAACATTCTCAGCTTCTCAATTAGTAACTTGTACTTTTTGTTACAATGAGATTATCAACATATAAAGGAATTTGATTGCTAAGTGTGGCAATAGTGATGAACTGGTAAGAGCTCAAGCATTTGTGATGACGAATAAGTTTGAGAAGTACTGGGATGGATTTGCAAATATGAATCCGCTTGTGAATGTGGCTAGTGTCTTTGATCCGAGGAACAAGATACAGTTTGATGCCCTTCACTTTGATCAACTTTATGGCAAATGTACTATAGAAATTAGGCAACTCTAAAAATTCTCTTATTAGTGTGATGAAGAAGATGTATGTTCAGTATAGTCTTAGACTTAGCAAACGATGTGAGGTTGCTGCATCTGTGGAATCTGAAGAGCCTAGTGTTATTTTACAATTTTCAGATGATGATGATGATGATGGTTGTGAGCGAATGGATTCTATCTACAACAAGATGGTTAGGGTGAAGACTAATGAAGAGAGTTGTAGTGAGTTAGATATCTATTTGGTAGAAAAAAACTGAGATTCGAGCAGAAAATAGTTTAGGTATACCCTATGATGTTATGTCATGGTAGAAGTATAACAGCTCCAAATTCCCAATCTTATCAGAAATGGCTAGAGATGTTCTAGCAGTTCAAGTCTCCTCAGTTGCTTCAGAGTCTGTCTTAAGTACTAGTGGACGAGTTCTGGATCCTTATAGGAGTTCTCTAACTCCTTATATGGTTGAGGTTTTTGATATGCACACAATAATGGTTGCGATGTGCTTATAAATCTGAAGAAGAAGTCTCTAACTTGGTTCAAATGTTGGCAGAAGTGGAGTTCCTTGAATCACTAGGTAAGTACCCCAAATTTTTTTAAGTAAATGCTAACAGTTAAATGGTATAACAATCTAACAAACTGTGGTTACTTATGTAGATTCTCGGAATTCAATGTCCGATCCTCAATGATTCTTGTTGGTAAGGAAGGTATAACAATCTAACAAATTGTGTTTACTCCTATAAACTTGAAATTGTTGTAAGTAAATACTTAACAGTTAGTTTAGTTTTGATTTCACTACTATTGTTCTTGTTTTCACTTGTTTATGCTTGATGTTGATGGTTTTGTTTTGTTTCAAGGTTTATTTTTGCTTTGACATTCTAATATTCTCTTATTGACTTCCACAGGTTGGTCTGATGCTTTTTGGATGGATCCAACCTTCACGGATGAAGCTGCTATTTTGTCTTTTTTGGTGCTGATTGCAACTTGTATTAGGTTGTCTAACTATAACCATTACGACATTACCTATTGGTGAGGCTTATAAACTACAAGTATATTCATTACAAGTATGAAATTCTTTTTGTGTATAAAGTCTTTTTGTGTATGAAATGGTTATGTCTAACCTTGTAATAGGTAGTTTTTGGTTCAAAAACTTTAAAGTATGTAATTTATGATGACTTTCTGATGGAAAGATCCGATTTAAAGACATTTTCGGATTGCTTTCGAATGTATTTTTTTGTTATGAATTCGAACCGAAAAAAATTAAAAAAAATTCGAATAAACTGAAAATTTAATTCGGTTTAAATCGGACAAGTTTCCAAAACTCAAATAAACCGAAATTCCAAAAAAAATCGAACCAATTAACCCGACAAAGCCGAATGCCCAGGGTTACAACTTCCCCATTATTTTTTTCAGAGCTTTGTGTAACTGGGGAAAATTATTTTTGGGAATGTGACCCCATCACACATGTGCTTCTTGTTCTTCTTATACAGAGTAACAGAGCCATCAATGTCTATTATATATAAATTTTTTCCTTAAAAAGATCTGAAAACTAAAATCAAATGTAATTTTTAAAATCTGAGATGTACGTATCATAGCATATTTTCTCAATTGCATTTGGTTTAGTCTGGTTATTTGTTTTACATAGATTGGTTTGATTATTTTGGTTTAGCAGTGCTAGTTGTTGTATTTAAACAATTTTATCTTCTACATTTGAGATTAATGAGGAAAGACTCTTCTGAATTAATTCTATGTTTTTTTTGTTTTTAAATTAATTATTTGTTAGAATTCATAGAACCTTTTCTCACTAGGAGCATGGGACTTTGACTGCACATTTTTGGATCTGTAATGTATGGTACTAAATTCTTCTTGTAGAAGAACATTAAATGTTAGTATTAAAATTTTAATTACTACGCAACTAAAGTTTAAATAATTACTTCTGAAAAAGGTGTGGCGTCAACTAAACTTGTGAAATAGGATGTCAGACTCAAAGCAGAGAGAGGGCGAAACATAGAGATATTTGTACTTTTTCAGAAGTTAGGTTGGAGGTTGAGACAGCTTACGTTACTTTATTTAACCTAAAATAGAAATATTACGACAAAATAGAAAGATAAACAAATCAATTTTGGATTTGCCCCAAAAAAAAAAAAAAACAAATGAATGTTGATAAATGTTATTCTATGTTCTCCTTTATTACCCCAAGTTATAAACTTTATAAATTAATAAAGAAAAATATTATCTCTTGTAGCCTTTCTAATAATGTTGCATGATTATTTTATGATGATTTTGAGTTATTTTGTTTCCAGCGTACGTCGTCATTTCAACAATATTGAGGAGAAAATAGTAAAAATGGTGTTTCTCTTCTTTTCAATATTTGATGCAGGTGTATTCTAAAAACAAAAACGATGCAGGTTGCTTGTAAGAAAATCTTTTTTTTTAATATAGTTTTAACAAAAAAGCTATTTCAGTAAATACATTAATTATCACGGTCATTTTGATCTTGATTTTTCCTTTGATTCATTTTGATTTGGTTCGCGGTCCCTTGGAGACGATTGATTGACTCATTGCTTCAAATGGCGAATAGCCATTTTGATTTTTTATTTTTTTCCTTTAACGTTTTAAGGTATATTACGTATATATTTTAAAGTATATGTATACTTTGTTTTAGATTTCTTTCTTAATTTGTTCTAAAAAATCTATAGAAAAAAACCCCACAAATATATGTTTTTATGGTAGTATCTCAAATCAAATATTTATCGTAAAAATGAGATTTTATGATTTTTTTTTGAGTTTGGTTGTTTGTACAACTCCAAAACATGTTATCCCACAATACACGATCAGTTTTACATCTATTTTGAAATGTTTTGTTTACCTTATATACGGGCTTAATTAGTATTTTATTTTATTTTGGATTTATCAATGTTTTCTCTTGAATGGTTGCATTTCTTACAGACTAATTATTTGATCTAGTTGGCAAAGGAAAAAAGGGGATTTATGAGTAGGCACGCATGAGTGGCACGTGTGAAGTTCTGTATAATGAACAAATAAAGCAATGGCTAAATTTCAAAGCCAAGTAAGCTCCTCAGAACAAAGAAGGTGTGCATTACTTTATGTACCGTCAAAGGACCATTTTGCAATTACACAAATGCTTACTAAATTAATATACACCAATAACAATATAGGTATATATATCTATGTGTATTTACTGTATATATATATATAACACATGTAGTCGTAGTTAAGTTTCTTTTAGAATGGGTTTGTATTACATACGAGCGCCACATTGTCATTTGGAACCAATCCCACGTTATGTGTGATGTGTCAAACATTGATAAGATAACTAGTACTACTAAACTAAAAAAGGATTCATTTTGATATCTAATGTTAAAACCAAAAAAGGTACCAAAAGATGAAACTTAGAAATTCAGAGGCAAAAAATTGCTCGTCTGTTAATCTTTTGCTTTTAAATTGTGACTATCGAGGAAATTCATGGTATTTTATTTTGTATATTTTTCCATGTTTGTGATTGTGACCAATGGGAATCATAGCCGATAAATATATTTCCACAAGACCACAATTGTAGTTTGTATAGCACTAAGGATGGACATAATTATTCATTATTCATCATGTATCCAGTATTTGCATTGTATCCGATTTGAAAAAGCAAAGTACTTATTTTGAGGAAATTGGATAACAAATAAGCAAATTATAATACTTGCAATTCCAACCTAAGTAACACCCCAAAAAAAGTTATACTATTTGTCTCATTATTCGCTAAAAATTATTTGATACCTGTTACTTAATATTTTTTTATATATTTACTTATTACTAAAATATGAATGCTTAAATTATTATAATAAATTAATAGTGCTTAAATTGTTATGAATTTTATAACTTTGATTTGGTTCATAAAGACTAATAGTTAATACTAGCTCTCTTTTACGACAATACTGCGACAAAACTCATCAACTTTAGAAATTATGTATGAAATAATTTTTTTTATTTTTTTTAAATATTTTATATTTAAATAACAATTACTTGACTTTGACAAGTAACAAATCGGGTCAAATAACTTGCAAATAATCAAAATTTATATAGGTTATCGAGCAAATACTCGTTTTAGACGGGTCAAATAATAAACAAAAAATTCAATTACTTGTACAAGGCAATACGGTCGCAAATACATTAAAATTAACAAATACTTGTCTTGTGCTCATATCTATATAATACACACATAACTAGTAGTACTATTCATATGATCTGGTTCCAATCCCATTATATTTGTTTACTCGGTAATTATATATATCACTGCAGAAATAGGAAACAAACATATATTTTATCACTTTATGTTTATCATTTGTAATGAAATTACAAATCGATTTAATGAATATGTGTATGTTTGGTATATGATGGGGGTT
This sequence comes from Cardamine resedifolia, assembly GCA_014578085.1. Taxonomy (NCBI): domain Eukaryota; kingdom Viridiplantae; phylum Streptophyta; class Magnoliopsida; order Brassicales; family Brassicaceae; genus Cardamine; species Cardamine resedifolia. Next base: position 11,625 of record VBRH01001134.1, on the reverse strand, counting down.
GACCTTTAGCGTATATATAATGTTAGGCGGATATATATACGTATTCTAGTCGTTAGTTTTATTTCAAACACTCTCGACCAAACCACCATTTCGTTACGAGACTACCCAATTTGGTTTTGTATATGTGTTTTTGCGTGTGATGTGTGCATACTTGTTACTTATACACACATATATACTACATACTCTACATACATATTAACATATATAAATATAATGGCATGCTTATATATGTACATGTATACGTTACGTCTAATTTCTAAGGTCCGTAATAAGAGAAAACTAATTAATAAAACTGGAGAGCAGAAGGAAAAGCAAGAACTATGAATATAAGATTATAATATGTATGATTTGTCATGAGCAAATGTAACATATATATCCAATAAGGCAATAACGTAGTTCAATTACTCACTGCAGTTTTAAAGTTTCAAAACTTATTGAAACTTTATCTGGTAATTAGATTTTGTTTTCTTAGCAGTGTGTATCAGGTATGTAGATATATTATAAAGAACACAATTATTGATACTACTATTTGCAATCGAGAAATCCTAACATCTTATACCTTAAAATCAATTTAAGAAAATTTTCTATATTAATATTTTTTGGTATGAATTTACACAAGAATAATATAATGCATAGGATACCTTTCTATTTCCAGAATCTAAATGGACCTACATTAAAAAAAGAAAATTAGCTAGAAAAGTGAATTTGTTTTTTAGAAGCTTACAAACTATACAGCTTGTTTAAATATACCCGCAATAGAAAACATCATACTTATATATTAATAAAAACGTAATTTTTGTGTTGACAGCAAAAAATAAATTTATTTCCCACGATGGTAACACAGATTCATTAAACTGTGTGGGTGTTTGATGTCCCAAAACTTATGATGAAATTCGCATGTTCCATGTCCGAGGATGACATTTTTATTTATTTATTATGGTCAAAATGAAAATTATTATTTATGATGATTTTATCATTTTTATTTAATGACTTATTGACTCAAATCGATGGACCGGACAACATCATATCCCACCCACGTCTAAATTGAGTGAGTGAGAGAGAAAGAGTTTTGAAGATTTCTGCTTTGCCGATGATTTTCTTATTTTCTATAGTGGTTATGTAACTTATGTAGTTGATTTGGTTCTGTCCTGTTTTGTTTATTTTGTAAACGCTTTAATTTCAATGCAAGAAAATCTTTTACCAAATTTGTTTTCTAATTTTTGTATAAATAACATTATAATATCTTTATTAACTAAAATACCATAATTTGAATAAAATGATCAATGTTAGGTTTTTTAGTGTAATGTATATATTGCGAAATAAAACTCTTATTAGTATTCATGTAACTATTTATCCCTATCCTATTTTGCATTATACATATTTTTGTTTGTTTGTTAAAAAATTGTATATGTATATTACTAGTAAAATTTTGATTGCATCGGTGAAAAAATGTTATTTTGAGCAAAATTTATCAATCAATACATCAGTATAATATAACGATGTATTATTGTTGTATTGATGATCATGTTCTTTACATTTGTGCAGCAAAATAGAAAGATAAATAAATTAGTTTAACATAGTTGAAATCTGATATATTAATGTATACTCAAAATGGTATCTAAGTTTCCACATATTTTTCTTTGATGTAAAGAATAAGGCCATTTACTTACTCGTTGAGAAATAACTTTTGCTAAGCAATCCATTTTTTTTGGTTAAAACATCATTTTCTCACCCCCGGCTATATATATATATATATTTGAAAATTTTCAAGCTATATTAGTTTATACTATATGTATCTACCTCAAACTTAACCGTTAGATACTTTTGATTAATGATAAATATCTTTAGTTTATCGGGACCATGCTTTGTAATTTGTAACCCATTTATTGACTATATTGCCCATAAAGTGGTCGAGTATTAGTAACTAAAGGAGGACAGAGATGTAGTTTCCAATGCATAATGCGTATCGATCACTGTTCCCTAACTTAGAACAAACATTTTACTAATAAGATCATGTTTCCAAATCTGTCGGCCTATTTTATATTCATCCCTTTTCATAATATATATAATGTTTTTGGTAAAATTGCGTAAATTAAAAAATTATTTTTATTTTTAAAAATATCATTTAATATATAAAATAAAATATAGTTAATTATGAAAAACTCTGTAAAATATTACTCCCTCTATTTCAAAATATAAAATATTTTAGAAGTTTGTTGTGTTTCAAAACATAAGGTATTCTCACATTCCTATATTATTTTTACTTTATGGAATATTAAGTAACTAATAGTAATTTGTCTTTTTTTATGATTGGCTAAATTTTTTTTGTTTTTATATTAAATACGTAATTTTATCCAAAACATTTTATATTTTGAAACAGATGGAGTATTAGTAATAAAGTTAACTTTAACTTTAAAATCTTAAAATCTTTAAAATCAACAAATCTCATAGGTTTATATTCAAGATTCAACAAATCTTAAAATTTTGAATGGTTAGAGTGGATGGAACAAAGTAAATTACTTAAGAACTAAATCACATTTCTTTATCAAGAAAAGAATTAGATAACAGTTTAAGATATCTAATAAATTAATGCAAAATTTTAACAATAAAAACATACTTTCATAAACTTATTATATTATATATTTTTTTTGCATTAGTATGAACTAAAATTTATGAACAATAAACAAAAATCAATTTTGTCTACAAAAAGATTAACATGTCTATCATGTTACAACTATTTCATAATTTGTTACCATTCACAAAATAATTTTTACAAAAATCATTATTTGCACTGTTTATTTTTCGTAATGAAAATTTAACAAAAATCAAGAACTCTGCTTCTCTATAAAATGAATCAAAGATGTGTCATGTATGTGAAGTTGGATCTTCTTCTTTAAAATACTCTAAAACAGAACAATATCTATCACTAATAAGTGAATCATTGATTTTGATTATTTTTGTTAAATGAATTACGGATTCTTTTAACAAGAAATAAATTAGATTATGGACCTAATATTTTTATTGTCACAAAATTTAAACGTAAAGTTTTTCCTATACGATAACAGAAAAATAAGTCGTTGAATAAAATGTAAACTACTTATTAATTAGATTATTAAAAAAACGTATCGTCCTTTAACTTTTATAAACTGTTTATTTATCTCGTCTCTCTTTAGATCTACTTACTTTTTTGTTTTTGTCCCATTTATATAAAATCCACCGCTCGAGCTTAACGTTCGGATCTTCTTCTTCTTTGCCTTCTCTCTGAGTCCAACTCGTTCCGTTCGACTGAGCCCAACTCGGGCAGAGGATCAACCTCGAATATCTCTTAGTTGATCATTTTCTCTGCATTGGACTAAAGGAGTGTTGTAATGGCTAGTTCCGGGAGACAATGGCCGGAGCAACGGTGAGTAACAACTCTGTTTCGTCGGCTGTCAATACTCAGAAGCGGATATGTTTAGGTCAGCGAGATGGAGAAGCGAGAAGAACAGGATCAAAGTCGTTTTCAGATTGAAGTTTCATGCGACTCAGGTACTGAAACTTTTTTTTTTTTTT
>VBRH01001132.1:0-11172 GCA_014578085.1 Cardamine resedifolia | reverse complement strand
TTTTTTTTTTTTTTTTTTTTTTGCTCTCACCAAAATTTTCTTTTTTTTTTTGGTTGAGAGTGAATTTAATTTTTTTTTTTCCTAGTCTTTTTCTTATAAATGAACATGAACAAGAAAGAGGAACGCAGATCTCTCTTTTCAATGGTCAACCCAGATAAAAAGAAATGGTGTAGAATGTTATATATATTTTTTTTTCAACAATTATAAATTAATTAAAACGGTTCAGAAATCCAAACCGGTGGAACATAGTTTACATGCATAACAAATTATGGATAAAGTCTTGCACTACGTGCTAACTTATCCGCTTTTGAATTTAAAGTACAAGAAAGCAAAAAAAAGAACAGATTCTTGATCCTCATAAGATCATCCAGGTCTGTCGAGAAAGCAGGCCAATCCGCCGGTGTAGACCATCTTCACCAACTCAGAATAATTTGTTAAGAATGCTACTTCTATTTTTGTAGTGCGATCATACTTGTCATGCCCCATATAATAGCTTCTAACTCGGCTTGCAAAGGTGAGAGACACCTACTAGTGTTAGATGCCCCCATAGTTGATCCCTTCACACCATCTTGAGAAATTGTCCGTCTCCTTCTACGAACCATCTACATGACATCGACATCCTTTAAAAACTGACGTATGAGACAATGGTAAAACATCAGTACCATGAGAGATTTGAATAATCTCATCATTATCTTTAATTTGTGCCGACTCCCAAGCTAAAGATTCTGCTTCCGCCAATTTTAGAGTTTCTTGCGGGTTTCTATCGATATTATTAAAGACCTTATACTTTCTACCTCTCTAGATATACCACAAAATCTAAGGAAAACTATCATCCTTAAAAATTCAAGAAATTCTCCAAAATATATGATCCATATTTGTGAAAAGCGAATTTCCTGGAAATCCAACTACCGATGATATTTTTGATAATGCACATACTTGTACTGCTGGCAGACATTCAAAAAGAGTATGATTGATTGTCTCTTCCTCCACACCACATCGAACACAATGTATGTCACAATTTAATCCTCTTTTTCGAAGATTCGAATTAATCGATAAACAACTCATAATAGCTTGCCATATAAAATGACGTATTTTAGGAAGACATTTTAATTTCCATGTATAAGCTTGTAAATGCCGAATATTTGGACCATAGAGAGGGGGGAAGTACCGGTTGAGGGATAATTATGTTCAGTCAAATATCCTGATTTTACCGTATATCTTCCTGATTTGGTAAAATGCCAACCAAATGTATCTTCTTTGACTATTCTGCTGATTGAGATACCCCGAATTGGAATATCTAATGGGTCAATGATTTCATTGAGAAAATTCATGTCCCACATCATGGATGTCGGGTCAATTAATTGATTGACCGTCAGATTGGGGTAAAAGTTTGTTCCTTTACATAATGATGGCCTCGGGCGATTAGCTGGTATCCATGGATCATTCCAAACTGAGGTGAAATGCCCCGAACCAACTCTTTTAATTAGTCGTTTTTTAACCAGAGGTCTAGCCGAGATAATACTCCTCCAGCCATAGGAGGGAAATTATGATTTAATAGGATCTAGTGGGTATGTTTTCCGATAATATTTTCCTTTGAAAACTATAGCAAACAGAGATTCTGAGAATTTTATCAGACGCCATAATTGAACTCTTCTATAGTTCGGAATCCAATTCCTCCTTCTTTTTTGCTTTGACACATTTTTTTCTATGTCATCTAATGTAGACCTCTTTGGGTACCATTTGAACTCCACCAGAATTTAGCCACTGCACTAGTAAGCTTAGTTGTGATTGACTTAGGCAGCCTAAAACATGTCATCAAATAAGTTGGTAAAGCTGATGCCACCGATTTAATCATGACTTCTTTGCCACCCTTTGATAAAAATTTAGCCGACCAACCATTAATCCTATCTTGAAGTCTCTCTCGGACAAAGAAGAAAATTTTACTCTTAGAACCCCCCATACTTTCCGGAAGATCCAAGTAAGATCCCATTCCACCAATATTTGAAATTCCTAAGATTTGTTTCATTTCCACTCGAACCGATTCCTCCACCTTATGACCAAATTGGATCGACGATTTTGAAAAATTAATCTGTTGACCGGATACGAGTTCATATTGTTTAAGTACACTCAAGATAGATTCACATTGCTCCTTATTCGCCTTACAAAAGAATAAACTATCATCCGCAAAAAGAATGTGAGAGACCGATGGACTTGCTCTAGCAATTTTTAGTCCTGAAAGAGATTTCTCCCTTTCTGCTTTCCGTATATTTGCTATCAATACTTCAGTACAGAGTACGAATAAATAAGGTGAGAGAGGATCTTCTTGGTGAAGTCCTCTTTAAGGAATAATTTGCCCCTGCGGCTGTCCATTAATTAGGACTTTGTATTGTACAGATTTAATAGACCACATCGTCCATGTAATCCATTTTTCTGTAAATCCAAGTTTACGGAGAAGGTTTTCAATAAAAAGCCATTCAACCCGATCATAAGTTTTGCTCATATCAGTTTTAATTGTCATACATTTATGTTTACAAGAGTTGTAAGTCCGTAATGCTTGAAACATTTTCTGAGCAATAAGAATATTATCCAAAATTAACCGACCCGACACAAAAGCTGATTGTGTTTCCGAAATTAAATTCGGCAAAACCTTCTTCAACCGCTGACATAGAACCTTAGAAATTATTTTATAACCGACATTACATAGGCTTAACGGCCTGAATTCTGTCATTCGACTCGGCCTATCCGTTTTAGGAATAAGACAAATATTAGTTATATTTAGTCTTGGATCAAAAAATCCTGTCAACATAAAATTATTTACCAAGTCAAATAAATCTGTTTTAATCACCTGCCAGGACCGTTGAAAAAATAACGCAGTCATTCCATCTGGACCCGGTGCTTTTTCTGGATGCATCATGAAAAGAACTTTTCGAATCTCTTCCTCTTTCACAGGCGGCGTAAGCTCATCATTCATTTGGTTTGTTATACGGTTAGATACTTCTCCCAATGCCTCCTCAAACTCTGTTGGAGAGGTTGATGTAAAAAGATCATCAAAGTAATGTACCGCAGCTTCCTTAATTTTTGTCTCCGTTGAAACCCATACACCTGAGGAATTATATAGACCTGTAATTATATTCCTCGCCCGTCGTTGTTTAGTCTGAGCATGGAAAAATTTGGAGTTTTTTTCTCCCACATTTAACAACATGTTCCGACTTTTTTGTTGCCAGAAAATAAATTCGTCCTTATAAGCCTCTTTTAATTTTAACGTAATATCCACCAACTCTTCCTGTGTTCGATTATCATCATTTTAAAAATTTTCTAAAGTCTTTTTTAATTCCGATATTTTTTCTTTACCATATGGAGTATTATTTTTCCTCCAAGTTGAAATAGCACGTCTACAATTTATAATTTTGTCCACAAAACTTGAACCTCTTAAATCGGAATTAACATTCCATCCACTTGAAATTGAGTCCATCAAACCGTCTCATCCAATACAACGTTTATCAAACCGAAATTGATATCTGCGTTGAGGTTTTTTTTCCTCGATTACAGCTATGATTGGTTTATGATCCGAACCAACCATAGCTAGGTACTCAACAAAAGAATAAGTGAATATAGAGTGTCAATCTTCATTAGCTAATGCTCTGTCTAAACGGCATCGAATCACTTTTTTGTTCCTCCTACCACGCCAAGACAATACATTTCCTAGACAAGGAATCTCCAACATTCCACAATTCATAATCATGAGATTAAAGGGAATAAAAGTTGAGGCATGTCTCAAAGGTCCGCCACGTTTCTAGTGATTTTCCGTTAATTCATTAAAACCACCCGTTATGAACCAAGGATCAAACCGGGAAATACCAATACGGGATAACCGCTTCCAAACTTGTTCACGATATTGAGGCACCGGATCACCATACACAAAATATAAAAATATTTTTTTTCTTTGATAGACCGCTTCAATATCAATGATTCTATTATTCGCAAATAAAACATCAACACTAAAACCATCATTTTAAAATAAAGCAAGTCCACCACTAGCACCACACGGATCCACTGTAACCAACTTATTATAACCTAAATGAAATTGAAAATTTTGTATAAAATTGAAATCTTGCTTGGTTTCTGAGAGGAAGAAAAACTCTGATTTATCTCGCTTCCATAATTCTCGGTGTAGAATGTTATTTAATTGTCGAAATGGTGTGAGAAAAAATAAAAAAAAATAACAGGTAACCATTGTAATTGTTCTCAACATCAAAAGTAATTTTAGATTTTTTTTGATAAAAAAAAATAATAAAAATAATTTTAGATTGGTTTTCTATTTTAGAAAATATTTGGATTATATGATAATCGACAACGTCATATTAAAGAAAATGACAAAGCATTTATTTAATTAATTAAGTGAACAGGATTGAATTTCATTGAACAATTTTAATTTTTATTATGAGACCGTATTTTTTGTATATCATACTATGTTTATTTCTTTATATACTAAATAACGATTGATAAGTCAGTTCGTGTAGTTATGAGAACATTAAATTAGTTCGCATGTGTAGCTATGCCGTGACTTATAGTTCGTGTCGCTGAGAATTAATTTTTTTTAATTACATTCAAGAGCACATTTTTCAACTTATTTTATTTTAGTTTTGCAATTTATATTGTTTCCGTTATTTTTTAATTTTTTTTTAATAATGTATTATTCTTCCCACCTCTCCATAACTGTAACGCCCGTATTTAATCATATTAAGTAGCACATAGCTTAAGTCCGAGATTTTCGGATGAAAAGGACGGTTATTCCAACCAATCGGACTATTCGGATGAGTCTTATCAAAACTTCATTATCGGGGATCGGTGATACGAGAATTGGTGCGTCTATTCTCGGTTCGTATTCGTGTAGCTGTTGGAGAGTAATGGCGAGAGACTCCAAATAAGGCAAGTGTAGATTCCTTTGGTTTAGAAATCGAATATCCAATTTTCCCTGATTTTTTGATGAACAAGTCGGTTCATAGCTTAATTCCTCCTGGTTTGGTCGGAATCCTTCAATTAAGGCGCATAAAGTTGGAAATCACCTGGTTTGTAAACTGAATAACTCCTTCGTCTGAACTCCTATTGGGATGATTCAAATTTGCCGCGTGCCTATATTGGATTAGGATTTTATACCAAGTGGTTTCATGCCTAAAATCCTTCTGGTCTGGTCGGAGTGATTTAATAAGTGGCCATATGTCTCCATTGGGTCCATTGGAGGTCAGCCGGTTTGTAACTCCAATATCTTCTTCATGTGAAAAGCTTTGGGGATGAATATTCTTCGTGGTGTGCTCTTGATGAGTTGAGTATATATCCAAAGTGGGTGTGGAGCTAGAACGGTCGGTCGTAGTCTTTATTTTAGCTGAAGGAAGCTCGCATGTCTCCTTAGCTCGTCTTAGCTCCAATGTGTGCTCCGTTTCAGCTTTGGTACGCCCTCCTCGGTTTGGATTGGTTTGATCAGGGCTGATGACCGCATCACTCTTTCACTTCATCATCTCTCTCAAGTGATTTTACCGATAACACCACATCTTGGACTGACATAGTCTTGTTACCATACTTACGACTATTCTTCAGCTTATCATAGCTATGAGGAAGAGAGTTCAAGACTAGGATTGCTTGAACTTCTTCAGCCACAACAATTTCAAGACTTCCCAATTCAGCATCTATCTTCTAGAAATCTAGATGGTCTAGTTCGCACATGCTTATGGCAGATTGGTATCTGAGCTACGGATGTAGTAACGATCCCAAAGCAACATATCATAATCGAGAAGTTTGACAGAGCTTCGGATTTCTCACTTTGGAAGATTCAATTGATTGCACATCTCGTTATTATTGGGTTGAAGGGTAAAATTAATGATTTCAGCTTGACAAAGGAAGTTTCGTCAAAGAAATCGAAAGGAAAGAAGCCCAAAAGTGATGAAGATTCATCGTCAGAGCCTATAATAAAGACCATTCTTGATCCGATGAAGGTAGATAAATCAGAACAGACCAAGAATCTTATAATGGTGAATGTTGGTGATAAAGTTCTGAGAAAGATAAACCATTGGGAGACTGCAGCTGAGAGGTGGAACACATTGAACACACAATCTCAAAATCTCTCACACAGATGAATCCATTTCAGAATTTAAAAATTGCACAAAAGAATCGAAGAAGAACACACGAGATTTTTTAACCCGGTTCAATCAAGTCGAAATGACAAGATATACAACCGCGGGCAGATTCAATACGTCAAATAAAATATCAAGAAGAATAATACATCTCAAGATCGACCTTACAACAATGGAGTTTTCTCTTTCAGATTTTTCTAATACAATGAACATTAATGAAGAAGAAAGAGATAAGATCTATACTTAATAACAAAGCGCGACTAGAGGTTTTAATTTGGTTTCTTCTTTTCTATTTACCAATATAACCCCAAACCAAAATCAATTACTCTTCAACTCCTCCAGTTTAAGCAAACCTGAAATTAAATCACAATCAACTATCACAACAATAACTTCACTTGCTTTTTAAAACAGACTAGGTATTTTGTAAATATAATTTGAAAGTTCACCTCATTATTCATTGTTACCATCTATAGTTTTCTACTTCCATTATCAGTTCTCACCATTTTCAAAATATTTAAAAAGAGATAGAAAGGCTTTGAATGGATGAGGCGTATAGGACGGACAAAACCGCTTACGACTTGGACCGCATTTTGTTTACCAATCATTAGTTGTAGTCCGCGGTGATGCGGTCGAAAAGAAATTAAAAAAATCCGCTGCAGACAAACTGCAACTGCTTTTATAAAGAAATAAACTTAGTCTGTTGCGGTTTGTTGTCCGCCCCAAAAGTTAGATGGTCTAGTTCGCACATGGTTTTGTCTGCCCTATACATTGCATCAATTCGAAGCCAAAATGAAGTGATTGTATTAGATATAATGGATAAATGTAATTATCTTTTCATACAATATATCTTCTATAAATATATTTAACAATTATATTTAGTACTATGACTTTACTTTTCATTTCTTTCAAATATTTTGATAATGTTAAGAAAGGATAATTTCAAGGGAGGATAACTAGAATAATCTTTAAAAGTAAGTTAATTGCTAGTTTAACTTTAAAAAAAAAGAGTTAAGTGAGTTCTTTTAATAACAAAAATACCATTAAAATTATTTGTTAGGAAAAACCTAATTACAATAGTGTCATTATCAATTAATGCGACATTAGCATTTTTTTCGTTTTTTTTTTGGAAAAAGGCAAATATTTACGACTCTGCCACCGCTGAAACAAAAATCTGCAAAATAAATCTGCGACTCTTATGTTGTGGCAGATTTTTTTGAATGGCAGATTGAATGTTATGCCGCATATTTGTTTTGCAGATTTTAATTCGTACCGCAGATTTACATGTCTTAGTGGTGGTAGAGTTTATAATTAATCATAGAGTTATTAACCTCCGTATATTTCTTTTCCAAAGATCGTGATAGAGGCATCAGTTTTTTTTTTCTTTAACATGTAAGAATTTTTACGGCATATTTAATTTTTTGTCGCAGATTTATTTTTCATACTTAATTTTTATCGCAGATTTTATGTTTTACTTGTTACAGAGTTTTGTTTCATGTACTAGTGACCGTAGATTTGATTACCAAAAATTAATTGTTAGATTAACCTCGTAGTTGCCGCAGATTAATTTTAATTTACGGAAGATTTAAAGTTTTCAGAAAAAACAAACATTAGTGACGACAAACTTTTCAACTCGCTTTACGGCAGACATTTTTTCTTACTAGAATAACTTTTTTAGTGTTCGGAGACTTAATATGGCAGATTTGTTGCCCCCATGTTACCATAGATTTCTATCGCATAATTCTTTTAATGACATTGCAGATTTTTTGATTATTTTTCCTAATTAATGACCAAATTAATGAAAAAAATTTCCAAAAAAATATAAGACGAATTTTCTAGGGTTTTTCTCAGTCTCTTTCTTCTTCTTCCATAATCATTCATTCAGTTCCACCTTCATCCCCAAGCTATTCTCTTTTATGAATTTCTATCTTCTCATTTTTCTATTTGCTTGTCATACACTCTATATGAGCCTTTGTGATTCTCTCCACGAATCGATATTAATATGGAGTAGGTCATCCATGTTTCTGGGAAATGGATCTTCGCAAATAATATATGGTTGTTTGTTGTTGATAGAAAAAGTGGTTGTCGAATTCTAGAGCAAATACAAAAACCACTTATGATGATTTATCATCGAAATGGCGTATGAGGATTATGGGTTGGATAAGAGATTATGCAATGTTGAGTTGAGCTACATGTTCCGAATAAACTCCTTCAGAAATTACCAGTAGGTCGATCTTTGTGTTGTTTCTAACATACATTACTTTTGTGTACACGTCCATCGTGTTCAGTGATCATATTAGTACGGTAATTTGTGGTCCATGACCAGTTCAAGCAAAAAAAAAGATTGTTATTCATATGTTTTCAAAACGTACATGCTTATATTTTTTGCTCATAAAGATTAAATATCCTTAAGATGGATTAATACATTAAACATTCACACGATGAGGATGTGTTGATATTTAATGCTCAGACCAAGACAACGATGATGACAATGAGTAGAACAATCCCAAAAATGAGAATAAGTAGGCATGTCTTCAACAAAGTAAAAACATATCAAACTTACTTAGCTTTAGCTGCTAAAAAGAGGGAATCATAGAAATGAAAAATTTGTGATCTTTAGTGTGTACCAAAGATGAGTTTGATCTTTGAGTTTTAGATGCTTTTCTGAGTTGAGCAGTGGCTTGTGCAGTTCCAGCATGTGAGTTGTCAATGTCATCTGCGAATACACATCAGCTCTTGAATTTTCAGTCACTTCCCCAATCTGTTCTTCAATTTCTCTAATTCCTCGCTCTCTTTCCTCGATTATTGCTTCATTGAATGTTATCTCGTTATCTAATTGCACCAGTTCTTGCCTGGAATGAGAGTATAAGAAGTTAGTTAATAGCATCTCGCTGCAAAATTTAAAAACACACAAAATAGAGATGATGGATCTAATGGGGTTTCATGGCCATGACCAACTTCAAAATTCATTAGCCCAATTTTAAGCCTAGATCAACAATTAAGGTACTTGTGCCAAGTGTAAACTACTCTATTGATACTCGGTTAGCTATCTCATTAAGGAAGAAAAGAAAAGTGAAAGATGGTTTGAATTCTCAAAGCATTTGGGCTCTGTTTATGCTAACATATGATCAAGTGAATTAAGAAAAAGAACATGCTAGTATATAATCAAATCATACTCCTCACCTTCTTGATTGTAGAAGAAGAGTTTGCTGCTATGAGGTCTTTAATGATTCAGTATCCAATTCCTGTGCATTATAGCTGCGGTGTGGCATAACAATGAAGCATGTGTTAGTGAGACTAGTTTAAAGTTTTCTGAACATTAAAAGAGTTCATTCAGTTCATTAATCAAGCTATCCTATTGTATAAATATCAAATAAGAATAGTAATAACACCAGTATGTAAAAGCCAGGAAACTTTTGTCTCATTTACGAAGAACAAAGTTCATTTGCCATGATCTTCTGTTTTTTAACAGGTAATAAAACATAACATAGCAGACTACAATCATTATGATTACCTGGTAGGTATTTCTTTAGTGACCACATGAGTATATGTTATTTCTCCCAGCTGCATGTCTCTGAGCTTTCTGGAAGCTCTTTGAGAACTGATTGGAAATATTTAGCCAGCTTAGCATCCGCAATCTTCTTAATTGGCTGCAAGTTATACGAGAGAATATAAACATAACATAGAATTAAGAATAAAGTTTATAGATAAAAAGGTCTACATATAAACATAATCTACCAGGTAACCAATTCTCCCACTAAATAAAAATATATGGTAACTTTCTGAAACAAAGTACCACCACCAAAAATTGGGTTAACAGTACATGCTCATTTTTTCACATCTAACTTTTCATCGCAAAAATGTAAACATGTTTTTACACTAGCTGCTCCATGGAGGTCAGCTTCGCTAGCTTCCTTAAGTTTAGCTGAAGTATTTTTCACCAATTATGATATTTGTAACCTTGTCTTTTGCCTGCCAACATAAGAACCCAACACTTTAAGACAATTTCCAGAACAAATAGATGAAACTAATCTAAAACAAAAAAAACTACTCAATACACACACACAAAAAAATCAATCAATAGCTCATTGTTTGTAAAATTGTCAGGCATTAAAGAGGAATTTTAAGTTTTCTCTACCATAGTTATGCAGCAAAAAAAAAACACCAATGAAAACCTCAAACCTTAATATAAAGGCATCTCTAGGCTCTAATAATTCATTATTATAGAAAAACCCAAGACCCTAGTTAATTCTCTCATCGTCAGCCATCTCGATTTTTTTCATTAGTAAAGGTAAACAAAGCAAGATCACCTTCACAACAATTAGAACCATAAAACTATTAGACAACCTACACAAAATCATAATTAAAAATAAAATCATTCAAAGCAAAATCAAACCAATAAATAAAATTGATAACTGAAAGCAAAACCCTAATTAATTCCGAGACTTAGCAAATAGAATAAGAGTGTTGGAAATTAAGAGCTACTGACAGCTTATCTCGCAATTCAAGAGTATCCTTGGGCGTTCCAATGGAATTAACGAGGCGGAAGAAGGAACTGACAGATGTGCTGATCCTGAAAATCCCAACAGCTACCTCCTGAGACGGATCCCCACGAGACCAAGGTCTCTGCTGTCTCCCGCCGGTGAAACGATTTGGCGCCTGAAATCGAGAACCAGTTTTGTTTGAAGAAATCTTCCGAGTAACGAGAAGATGCTGCGAGCGAGAATCAGAGGCGGCCACTAAGGAAAAGATCCGGCCACTAAGACCATCTCCAATGGTAAGAACCCCTCATGGGTTCTTAAACAATTTTTTAAATATAAATTTTGATTAATTAAAAGATAAGAACCTCATTAAAATTTCTAAACTTTTTTCTCTTCCAATGGTAGAACCTCATTAGGGGTTCTTAAGAATACAAATTAATATTTTGAAAAGTAATTTATTTTAACAGCTGAAAATAAATAGACAGATTAATCCAAAAACATGAAAGAAAACTCATGAAACTATACGATGGAGACTCATCTCAAGTCTCTGTCTTTTGTTCCGGAAA